>JAULBU010049249.1:0-32745 GCA_032358235.1 Odonthalia washingtoniensis | reverse complement strand
CTGAACATAACACACGTGTACGTGGAACATACCGACGAATGATTCGAGACTAACGACCGTTGCCTACCATGTCAGGCATTACAATGTAAAAGGAACGTGTCCACGTTGAGAAATCAGTGACCAATGCTGCCGCGCAAGACAAGAAGGGCAGCACGCAGAGTACAATGCCTTTCCTTCTCTACGTAGGAACAATGACAGCGGGTGACAGACTAATCCCTCAGTAACATGTCACAAGTACGCAGCAAGGCCAGGTCTGAACCTATCAAACAGTTATGAAGGTATACGTCTGTATAACGTATAAAACTGCCTTGAATAGACGTGTACGTTCCTCGTCCTCTCTCCAGGAGCACAGCGTCTATTTCTACCTGTAGATGACTCTGTAGACGACTCCTCTCTACCAGAGAAACGCCTAATGCTCCCGTGGCCAACGGCACACATCTGGTTCTGGATCAATGAGAAGGCGGGAGAGTATCATCTTTTCGACAGCCTTTGATCCACATCCCCCACTTCTACTTCTGCGAATGATCTCCCACATTTCTAACGCTTTACACGGATAATCGGCCAATTCAGGATTAGAGGTCCTAAAACAGTGAGGGTAGGTAGGATGTGTCGGAGTTGGATAATAAAAAAAATTTGCTAATTTAATAAAAAGTTACAAAAAATAAATTTAGATAGTTGAACAAAATAATAATCTATGATTTGCAAAAGCCGAACAAAGACCAAATCTCATTGGCTATAAACCAAATGCAGAAACACGTCGCAGTATACATAAGTTAATAAGTTAGTAGAGTCAGAAAGTAAGGTGTCAAAAATGAAATGTAATTCCCGTCGACGAATTAAAATGCATTCCAATCTTGTCGAATCACAGCACCAAAACCCACGAAAACGCACCCAAAATCGAGTTTTCAATCAGCCACCACAGTCTAGAATGCTGTACTTCTAGAACTACACGCCGCCGCTCACTGTCAATTACTTTCCAACCGTCGTCGTCGTTGTCGTCTTCGTCGTCCTCTTTTCATATTTTCATTTCATACCCTGAAAACTCCTATAAATACCCACCCCTGTTGTTCGAATTCCAATTTTTCTCCCTTCTTCCCTTCTTCACACACTCCCCTCCCCCCACTGAAGTTCAGTTAGGTATTCAAACAACAACTTTCGTCAGCCGACACTAACAAAGAGGAAGTACCCGCACCACCCCCGCCGCTAGGTGGGGATGGGTTCCATCAACAAAATCAACATCCACAGCAGCCACAGCACACACCATCATAATCACAACCACCTCATAATAGGTCTGATCCGTTCAGGGGTGGTAGCTTGAATATTGGGTCATCATCCATGGTAACCCACAACGCAGAAACATCAAGGACCTGCTCCTCTTCACCGATACTGCATTCTTCTTGGTTAATGGTATCATCCTGTTGTTTTTCATTCCTTGTCTCATCCTCTTCTTTCTCTTCTTCTTCCAGGGAAGCTGTCCCATCCTCTTCCTTCTCTTCTTCTTCCAGGGAAGCGCTCTCATCCTCTTCCTTCTCTTCTTCTTCCAGGGAAGCCGGTTCGCAATCGATAAGATTTTCGTCCTCGTTTGTTGCTTTTCCGTCTTCCGTTACAAGGTCGCCACCTACCCATTGGTTGGCCCACATGCCTGCCTCCGGTTGACCAGGCATGATTGGCATGAGTGAATTGAGGAACGTCTCGGCCTCTTCCGTAATCTCAATGCATGTTTCGCTGTGTAGTTCTTTTTCCAGTTCTTGGTTGATGCCGAACGACATTAAGGCACTAGCATCGAACAACGGAGGATCGCCGATCATCGTCATCCCAACAATTTGGTCACTCGTGTCGTATTCGATGTTCTCCTCTTCATTTTCTGGTTCAACGACAGAACCAACATCATGTATCAAGAGGTCATCACAAGAACCAACAAGGTCTCCAGAGACCCCCGGTGACACCAACGCCATGTCACCATCCGGAAGAACATCCCCGAGATTCAACAAAATGTTATCGTTATCTTCTTCTTCAGACCCTTGCTCTGAAGGGCTCTGTTCTCCTTCCACATCACTCCGGGACTTTTCTTTGGGTTCAGCTTTCCCCCCCTCCTTTGTCTTCTTGGATCCAGCACTTCTTATCTTTTTCTTCATTTCCAAGGCTTGTGCTGCTGCTTCCATGGCTTCCTTCAGTACCTGCTTCTGGTACTCCGTCCCCCCTTCTACGTCAACCCAGCCGGGCTTCGCCTGCCCATCATACACCTGCATGTACGGGCGCTTCTCCATGTATACGATGAGGTTCTTCAACAAAGGAGCGGCATTCCCTGCGATCTTTCTTCGCTCTCTCGTGTTCCACATCTTCACGTTCATACCGCCGTTACTGGAACCAGCCTCACCACGGCTTTTCAGCACCTCCCTCCACACCTCATCTTGATTGGTGTAGACTTCACAATTGGGATGCTCAAGAAGATACGACTCTAGATTTTTACGGAGCGGAGCGGCGTTACCCGCGATCTTCCGTTTATCTGTGGCGACCCAGATCGTCACGTGTTCGCACTCTCTTGATGCCTCTTTACATTGAGCCTTCCCCCTGGCCTTTACAGCATCCCAATTGATATTGATATTGCTGCTCCTGGGCAACTTTTTCAATTTTGTCTCTCCATCTAACTCCGGAGAGTGCGAATTACTTGGCCCCCGCACAATCTGTTCCGTAGTCTTTGAGGGAAGGCGATACTCTTCTTTCCGTTTAACACTTCCCATTGCCTCTAGGCAGCAGATCACATGCGGTTGCTCTTTAATCCCAGGCTCTCGCACATGAGCTTCCGACTGCTCATCCGCTGCGGACTGTTCCCACCCCCCCTCAAACTCTTTCCCACTCCTATTACCATTAAAATTATTTATATTAAAAACAGTTCCACTTGCACCCCCTTCAACACCCTCACATCCACTCACACCATCAGCACCCATAGTAGTAGCATCACTCATACCCGAAGAAACTTGTTCCAACGCCTGCAGAGTCTCCAAGAAATGATTTGGTTCTTCTTGTTTTTGTTGTTTCGTGGTAAGGATGTTTTCCGTCCCAACAATCTGTTCAGTAGTCGTCACATCAACGGGGGTTGATAAATCTGCAGGTGCAGGTCTTGATATGACAGATATGTGGGAAGATGGATTAGAAGTTGTTTCAGAGATAATGGCCGCTGCATTAGCGGTGGTGCCAGGGGCATGAGAGTTGGTAGCGGATAATTCAGTGGTGAAGGGGATGGAAGTTGGTACATTAACAGCAACAACCTTCATCGGTGGTGCGATGGGTCGAGGAGCAATGGTTGGGAGAGCAGGAGCAAGGGCAGGAGCAATGATTGGAAGAGCAGAGGCAGGAGCAGGAGCAGACCGGATAGTGGTTGGCGTAATAGAAGGACGGACCTTGGCAGAAGTAATGTCAACATGATGATGATTCAGAATCGGTGTGACAAGAGCAGCATCTTCAACTTGGGAGACCTTCTCATTACTAACCTTTACAGCAGACACGGTATCTTCCACATTGGCTACACGAACGTTTGAATTGACAGCAACGTTAGAACAAGCAACCGTAACAGGAGATGTGATATTGGATACAACAGCGCTCGTCACATTGACACTGGGCACGGCAGACTTCACTTGAGAATGTTGAACCTTGACTTGAGAAGAAGAAACATCAGATTGAACCTTGGCATGAGAAGCAACAACACCAACATTATCAAATTGGACAGAAGAGACAGCAGGTTGAACCTTGACTTGAGAAGAACCAGAAGAAGCAACAATAACATTATTAACTTGGACAGAAGAAACAGCAGGTTGAACCTTGACTTGAGAAGAAGAAACATCAGATTGAACCTCGGCATGAGAAGCAGCAACATCAACCTTATTGACTTGAGCAGAAGAAACAGCACGTTGAACCTTTACTTGAGAAGAAGCAACACCAGATTGAACCTTGGCATGAGAAGAGGCAACACTAACCTCATTAAATTGATCAGCAGAAACAGTACGTTGAATCTTGACTTGAGAAGATGATGGTGATGATGAAGTAGCAACACTATGTTCAACAGCATTAGTTTTGATATTAGAAGCAGAGACAGCAACATTAAGAGCAGGAGCCTTAACTGCATTATTGACATTAGCTGGAGCATGACGAACCTTGATTGAAGATTTTGTTGAAGTTACACGTTTGATTGAAGAGGTAGCAACCACGCCACCAACCTTAGCAGCGGCAGTGACAGCATGAGCAGCATTAGATGAATTAGTAATAGACTTAGAGGACACAGGCAACTTGGTACGTGACAAAGCAACGGGTTTCATTACTACGACATTGGAGGACACCATCGTTTTAGAAGATACTATAGATGAAGCGGTGACAGATCCATTCTTACCAACATTGCTAACCGATACATTCTTAATGGGTACAGATACAACAACAACAGCAGCAGCAGCAGCAGAAGGTTGAACTAGTACAGACGACTTGACAATCATCGGAGTACCAACACTGTTGATGACAATACCATCTTTAGAAGAGGAGGGAGTGGTTTTCGCGGAAGCAATAGCGGGACCAAATCGAGATAGACGACCAGATTTTTGAATGACGTGTGGTTTTGAAACAATCCTACCGTTATTACTTGGCGCTCCAACAGGACCACCAACAATATTAGAGGACGACACATGTTTCGAAGGCCTTTTCACTTTAGACTTTGAAGGTGGGGCCACCGTAGCGGAAACAGATGCAGACGGTGCTGACTTTGTGGTTGGACATTGCTTTGTGTTCATTGAAATGGCTCCTTTAGTAGAAGGGAGTACACGAGGCTTGATTTGACTTTGACTATTTTGACTACTACCAACGACAGAAGACAGTGAATTTCCAATCGCACGAGGTACAATCTTCCCCGTAACCGATTGCTCATTAATTTTGTTCACAACATATCTTGGTTTCTTCTTAATAACATGTGGCCCGTCGCCGGGTGTGTTTGCAGCACGCTTCTTGGATACTATTTTTCGAGGTACAACCACAACAATTTTCTCACCAATAACCATTGTCTTACTTTCCGCACCAAGTGGTGACAAGGACACAACATTTTTATTCATACTGGCAGTAGTAGTAGCAGCAGCAGCAGCATGTTGTTGTTGTGATGATGATGATGATGATGATGATAAACGAGCAGCAGCAATAGCAATAGCAGCATGCTGACTCGATGACCCAGGGGCCGTAAGCATTGGAAGCTGAACTGTGACTTTGTTCACATCACGTACAATGGTATTTTTAGCAAACCTGGGCCTGCGGTTCACAACCACAAGAGATGAGCCAATCTTAGTGGATAAAGCAGCAGGGTTTACTACACCTTTTGAAATCTTGGCACTTTGTCCTGTACAACTAGTGCAAGCAGCTGTTGGTAGCTTTGACAATGCTGGACGGGCATTAGGGGAAGGATTTGAAACGACCGGTGCAGTGATTGATGTTTTCTGCGGTGTGTTAGCAGACAAGTGCTTGTGAATGAGCGGGCCTGAGGTCGAAACGTCGATAGATGAAGTGATACGGCGAATACGACAAGATGGTGATGAAACAATATTTGTCTTCTGACATGGTGTACTAATAGATGGGGCAGATTTGTTCTGCGCACAGGTGATGATGGACTTGGATCTTTTCGGTGGCGGTGGAAGACCAACAGGAGAAGCGTTCGGAGCCGGTGCGGTGGGTGGAGGGGTAGCACGAAGCGTGGGTGGCGTTTGCTTGGTGGAAGGTTGACGGAGAGGCGGAGTAGTGAAACGAGGGGGAGGTGTCGGATTCAATACAGCAGCAGCGGGGGTGGAGGAGAGATTAGAATTAGCAGGCGTGGATGGTGTGTGCTTGGGGTGATGATGAGTTGGAGTGGTGGTGTTTTTAGCAGGGTGGTGGTGGTGTGTTGCCGGAGAGGAAATGGGAATTGGTGCCGACACAACAAGGTTAGTATTGTTAGTATTGTTGGTTGAGTTAGGATTAGAATTGGAATTAGTCATTGTGGTGTTAAGTGAGTTAGTGATAGTATCGGTGAGGAGAAGAGCGTTTGGATAGTTAATAATAGAGTCGGTTATAGTTAATGAAGTTAGGGGAGAGGAAGATGGAGTGGTTGAAATAGAGGGTGGTCGGGGAGAAGCGGAGAGGTGAGGAAACGAGGTTGGAATGAGGCGGATTTGGATGGTGTTAGATTTCATGGATTTGGGTGGACATGTGGTGTGGGGCGGTTGGGCAGAAACGAAGATCGGGGATGGAGCCATAATTTTGGATGGAATTTTGCGGGGGGGTTGGTGGCGCGAACAGATTGGTCATGAAATTTGAGAAAGCGAAAGTTGTTGAAACTTTGTTTCTCGGGGTAAGCAGCTGGCTAACAATTGTTTCGGGGACGGGGTAACGGGTACGGTGATGATTCTCGGCGAAACACACGGCGACGAGCGGTAAATCAGAGAAGCATTGCCCAGATGATACTTGAGGATCATAGAATGTGTATTGCACGCTGTTTATATATTTGCAGTTAAAATTTATGAGAATTCTCAACTCTTTATGTATACATACACATACACGAACAAACATACAAAGTAATGTAAATCTCATAACTTTAATTCATTTTTCAACTATTAATTATATTTACTTATGACCAAATGAGTACATACACGATTACGCTAAATGTGTAGTACTGTTAGCTTCATTGTTTTTCATTTTTCATCATACTTTTTTTATTTGTTTTTTTAAAAAATAAAAAACATATTGAAAAATGTATACATTTTTAGGGACATAGGCCGTTTTTTTTTATTTTTGCTTTTTCAAAAACCTTCTAGTTAAAGTTTTTTTTTTATTTATTATTATTTTTTTTTGAAAAAAATAAAATAAAATAAAACGGCCTATGTCCCTAAAACTTTATACAATTTTCAACATTTTCCCTGCATATTTTTGCCGTCTATATAAATTATCCATAAATTATTTCGTTTTAGGTTTTAGGTTTTGAATATTTTTCCTTTTTTCTTTAAAAAAAATTAAACTTTTCTTTTATTTCAAAATTCCAAAGCAAATCCAAATTTTTCTTCTCTTCTTTTTTCCGTTCCCAACATCCCACACGTGTCTCCCATTCTATTTCCCCTCGTGACCGTTCAAAAACAACTGTAGTCACGCCCGCCCATTCCTCACTACTGTACTTTCTGTTACCAACCCCCCGCCACCTGTTACGTACCGCGCTACAGGTACATAACATTGTCATGTCGGCTCTGCTTTGAACGAACGGGACATCTACCAGGTTATTAATGTTACTGAACCCGTTCCAACGAACCCCACATCTTGCCGCGGGGTTATTATCCCGCGCTACTCCGCCTTAGTTTAGCGTTCCTTGCATTATTTAATACTCGACAACGGAATCTCACTACTCCAGCAACACCCATTCACAATATCCTTCTCTTTAATAAGCTGTTAACCGGTTATCGGCCCCGCTACTCCCGCCTAATACAGTACTCACAACAGAATCCCCACTATGCCAACAACACCCACTCACAATATCCTTCTCTTTCAGCTGTTAACCGGTTATCGGCGTCGCTACTCCCGCCTATACTCACAACAAAATCCCCACTATGCCAACAACACCTATTCACAATATCCTTCTCTTTAATAAGCTGTTAACCGATTATCGGCCCCGCTACTCCCACCTAATACGCGCAACAAAATCCCCACTATGCCAACAACACCTATTCACAATAACCTTCTCTTTAAGCTGTTAACCGGTTATCGGTCCCGCTACTCCCGCCTAATACTCACAACGGAATCCCCACTATGCCAACAACACCCACTCACAACATCCTTCTCTTTCAGCTGTTAACCGATTATCGGCCCCGCTACTCCCACCTAATACTCGCAACAAAATCCCCACTATGCCAACAACACCTATTCACAATAACCTTCTCTTTAAGCTGTTAACCGGTTATCGACCCCGCTACTCCCGCCTAATACTCACAACGGAATCCTCACTATTCCAACAACACCCACTCACAATAACCTTCTTTTTTAAATCTGAAAACTTTCGGTTATCGGCCCCGCTACTCCCGCCTATACTCACAATGGATTCCCACTATCCAACAATAACCTTCTTTTTAAGCTGTTAACTGGTTATCGGCCCCACTACTACGTTGCAATGACATGTTAGTGTCCCGTTCGTTCACTCATTTCTTTCACACCCATCACACGTATCAATTCAACACTTTGTGTCATTACTCAACATTCAACGATACCTATTACAAAAGTCCAGTAGTGTAAAAAAATTAAAAAAACATATCACGACCACAAACCCCAGAGCATGATTGGATTGGGGATGGGGCGTTGAGGTTGTGAGGTTATGAGGTATGAACGGGTGTGTAGAATAAAAAACGAAGTGTGTGAACGGGCGTGTAGAATAATAAAAAACAAAGTGCTGCAAAATTGCATTGGACCCGTAACGGTCGTGTACTTAATGATCACAAAGCAGACACTGATGTTTGTGGGTGTACGTTTTGCGCAAACTTTCTGTTCCGTCCCCACCGTGCTCAATAATTCGTATGGACTAGTAGATCAGAATTAATTCCCCAATTATCGATAATGTGAGAAAACGAACGAAATATCGTCATAGCCGCCTTTTCCAACTAATGTATGAATGTGATTGACCCTTTAAAATTTACCACTTTTCAACTTCTTCATGCCCTTTCAATTATCTTTCAAACCCTATCAAACTAAACTGCCCGCCCATTCCTGGACAGACCATTGAAATTCTATATCCATCCAAACTTCAATCCAGATATATCCAACCCACAAACTATCGTCATTCACTCACGTCATCGCCATCAATAATAACTCAAATTTCATATCCAAATGCCCTTTACAACATCCATCCGTGTTTTTTCCAAATTACCCCAACGTCTTCTTCACCCAAGCCATGTTCACAACTTTGAACGAATTTTGATCATTCACGACCGTTCGTTAACGACTGCATTACATAATTTCATTATCAAAATTTCATTTCATTATTTTATCGTGCCAACTTTCAATCCTCGCACAGTACAATTTACACCAAAATTATTCTGTGTGAGGACTTTCCTTCTTTTTATGCCAAACACCGTACTCACTACTGCAAAACTTTAATGTCCATAAGCTGTACTAATAAAACTCGCATTTTCAAATTACATGACTACAATTTGTTCCCGGTCCCCATTAAATCCTCAAATTCCTATCTATCATTCTCACCATGTAATACTCCACCCACTCCAACACCATAATAATCGCCATCACCCTCAATCTCAATCTCAATGCCATCGTCATCATCATCATCGAGAGAGAGAAAGAGATCGTCATCTAGGTCGTCATCATCATCATCATCATCATCATCATCATCATCATCATCATCATCATCATCATCATCATCATCATCACCGTCACCGTCACCGTGATTATTATTATTGTTTAGATCGTCATCAACATCGTCATCGTCATTATCATCGTCACCATCGTCATCATCGTCATCATCATCATCAAACTCAAGGCCATTAACTTCAAGGTCATATACATCATACTCATCACTATTGCGTTCGCCATATTCATCCTCATGTTCACCGTGATCGTAATATTTTCTGTATTTTCATTGTAATCACGATAATAATAGTGATATTCAGCCATATAGTCCTCTTTATCATCATCGTAATATTCAACGCCACTGACAAATTAATTACATATTAAGAAATACAAAAGAATAATCCGAAAAGCAGTAGTACAGATGAAAAAGCACAGAAGCAGAAGCACAGAAGAAGAAGAATAGAAACAAAAGCAAAGAAGCACAGAAGCACAGAAGCACAGAAGCACAGAAGCACAGAAGCACAGAAGCACAGAAGCACAGAAGCACAGAAGCAGAAGCACAGCATTTGAAATACAAAAGAAGAATCCAAGAAGCAGCAATAGAGATGAAGAACAACAAAATCAGAAGAACAGAAGAAGAAGAAAGAAGCAGAAATGCAAAAGACCAATTCGAGAAGCAGCAGTAAAGATGAAGAAGCACAGAAGCAGAAGCACAGAAGCACAGAAGCACAGAAGCACAGAAGCACAGAAGCACAGAAGCACAGAAGCACAGAAGCACAGAAACACAGAAACACAGAAACACAGAAACACAGAAGCACAGAAGCACAGAAACAGAAGCACTGCAGAAGAAGCAGAAAAGAAGAATAACAGAAGCAGCAGTATAGAAGAAAAAGCACGGTAGCGGAAGCACAGAAGAAGGAGCACAGAAGCAGATTTACAGAAGCAGAAACACAGGAGCAAAACCACGGAAGCAGAACGACAAAAAATGAACCAGAAAAGAAGAATAACAGGAGCAAAAATACAGAAGAAAAATCACAGAAGCCAAAGCACAGAAGCACAGAATCACAGAAGAACATAAGCAGAAGAACATAAGCAGAAGAGCAGAAGCACAGAAGCACAGAAGCAGAAATAAAAAGGACGAAGCCGAGAAGCAGCAGTACAGATGAAGAAGCACAGAATCAGAAGTACATAAGAAAATAAGGACAGAAGCAAAAGCTCAGAAGCAGAGGCCCAGAAGAAGAAGCACAGAAGAAGAAGCAAAAAAAGAAGAATAACAAAAGAAGCAGTACAGAAGCGGAAGCACAGAGCAGAAAGACAAAAGAAGAATCCGAGTAGCAACAGCAGAGATGAAGAGGCACAGAAGCAGAAGAACATAAGCAGAAGCACATAAGAACATAAGCACAGAAGCAAAAGAGCAGAAGAATAAGCACAGAAGTAGAAGCACCGAAGAAGAAGCACAAAAGAATAATAACAGAAGCAGTAGTACAGAAGCAGAAATACGAAATAAGAATCCGAGAAGCAGCAGTAGAGATAAAGAAGCACAGAAGAAGAAGCACAGAAACAGAAGCACAGAAGCAGAAATACAAAAGGAGAATCCGAGAAGCAGCAGTAGAGATAAAGAAGCACAGAAGCAGAAGCACAGAAACACATAAGCACATAACCATAAGCACAGAAGCAGAACCACAGAAGAAGAAGCACTAAATAATAATATGAGAAGGAGCGGTTCAGAAACAGAAGCACGGAAGCAGAAGAACAGAAGCAGAAGCACAGATGAAGAAGCACAAAATAATAATAACAGATGCAGCAGTACAGGAGCAGAAGCAAAGAAGCAGAAGCATAGAGGCAGAATAAAAGAGGCAGAACCTCAGAAGAACAAGCAGAAGTTGAGTATGATCATGTAAAATAGCATGAAAAGAAGCTTGAGTGTCATATGTCATTTCATTTTTATGAAAACATGAAATGGGAGGAACTGAATGAAGGCGGAAACATAAAAATGAATAAATGAAAAATGAAACTGAAAGAACCATAATAAATAACACAATAGTAAATCTGCATTTCAAATTCATAACCTAAATCAAAAACGAATTGAAAAAATAGAAATGTTAGATAAGGAAGAAAGTTAACCGGGATTACAAAACATGTACCATGATTAAATATTCCCATCAGAATACAGAATAAACTAAGGAATAGTAAAATATGTAACTGTGTGTTCATGGTCACCACTGGTGGCCACGAAACTGGCATGTTGTGGGGTTGTCATAACGTAGCGCACTAAAAACATATAAAAACAAATATGTAAGAAACTGAATCGGTCAAAAAATTACATAAGAATAAAAAAGAGAATGAAACAAATACATACCATGAAATATATAACTATATCTTTCAGAAAAAATGGAAGAATAAGTAGCTATCAGGATGAGAAAGTAAAGAAAGATGGGTTATAAATCAGAAGATCATAACTGAAATCCATAGTTGTAAATGAAAGTTTTGTATTGATTAGTGACTTACCGAAGATGAGAAAACCGATCCCAATGAACGGATTACAAAATTTCAGTGATACACGTGCCCAGCCTACCGAATAACAAATTTCGATATACGACCAGTGGTAGCGCGTTATAAAATAATTGAATCAGTGTTTCAAAACTTTATTACTAATAGTATAGGAAAGGCCGCCAAATAATTTAATGTATTTGGTGCCCTTTCCCATACACCATTTTTTTTCTTTGTATCCGAAACTTATAAAATTGTTAAATTTATGCGGGTCTGGAAATTGGATATCCATTCTTAGAAATTTCCTGTCGACGATAAAACAATTGGGGAGAACTGCGTAATGACGAATGTTGTCATTAGCATGACAAGGAAAATAATTTTTGGCTTAGGAATTTGACATGAAATCATACTCATCACATATTGTGTGGTGTAACTTACCCAGTATGAGGCCTGATATGCAGTGCTATAATGTTAAACATACCAAACATAGAATAATAATCATAAAATAGTTACGGGGAATCATAACTGCATTTTTCTACGGTCGACATTATTAATAGTATTCAATACTACCATTAATGTCGACCGTCAAATTATTGCAAGTTGTTATGATATAATTTTTTTGAACGACTTTCAAGAGAGACATTTGAATAACATGGAGCAGTCACCATCACCTCGACACTGGAACGATCATGAGCCTAATCATGGACATGAGAATGGGGACGATTATCAGCATGAGCATGAGCATTAGCATGATGTGTCTGGAGGTGTGTCTGTATGGGAATCGGAATTATCATGAGTAGCAGAATGAGCATAATATTGGACTTGTGCCTGATATTTTGCACGAGTGTTTTCCATATTTATAGGCTTATTAATACCCATAATATTATTGACCAAGAGGGTAATTATTTATCAAGATGTGTTCTGTTTTTCAATATACCATTTTGAGTAAATCATCCACTTCTCACGTCAGGTTGAACCCTGACACTGCTTCTATATATGGTACTATAGAAGTAATTTTCTGCAGTATTACTACTACTGTGTTAGATGTATTATTAGTAGTAATACATCTAAGAAAACAATAGTTTCAAAAGATAATGAAATAGACAAAGCTGATCATCATTCAATGACACAAGTTGTGGAATAGATTTATTCATTTTAACTTCGAAGAAACTGGCACTACCTTTATCAGTTTTTAAGTCTGCGATGCCACAAGAATAGATTAATTCAAGTTCCAGCCAAAAAGCGAGACACTCATCGATCGGCAACATGCGATAATTCAAA
Source organism: Odonthalia washingtoniensis (assembly GCA_032358235.1). Taxonomy (NCBI): domain Eukaryota; phylum Rhodophyta; class Florideophyceae; order Ceramiales; family Rhodomelaceae; genus Odonthalia; species Odonthalia washingtoniensis. The sequence continues at coordinate 19,635 of JAULBU010049249.1, read as the reverse complement.
AGTTGAACATGATATATAGAAGACAGATTTGTTGTTTCAATATATACACATGTAGAATTTATCGGCACGAAAGTGAGCAAAATACGGATATCCTAGACTCCAGCATTTCTATTGATACCACATTGGCCACTGAGTGGCCAATTTGAACAAAATTCATGTAATCATGCATCATTGCAACTGTTAAAAACTTCGGGCCGTCTTCCCCTCCCCAACAAATTGTTGAACTGTTCATCGACGGAACAATATCTCCTTGTTCTTTATCCGCTTAGAGCTGAATTTTTCAATTTCTTCTCTGATTTAGTGAAGCAGCAAGCAGGATAGGACATAGTTATAGTTCTGTAACCACAGCGTGTATTGTATTAGTACAATTGGAATTTAAAATGAATTAGAAGGGCCTTGATTGTATTATTGTTTGAAGGCTCCTGTTCTAGAATTTGTTGAAAATTTCATAGAAAATCGTGGTCATTTGATGAATACATTTTCAAATGAATTTATAAATGAAACTGTAAAACTAATCCAGATTCCGTAAGAAATATTGGAGCACCATTAGATTCATATATAGTATTTATAGACCACAAAAAAATCATATGGATGAGCCATCGGGTTATTTCATTTCAACGGTCATTAATTTTCTGGAAAAAAATTATTGTACTGTTTATATATCAACCACCAAAACACCAAACGTGAATATTTTCCACATTTATGGACTTGAGGATGGTCTAATACATGATATGAATCTGTAACGAAAGAGCAGAATGGATCAAATTTTATTAAATGCATTGAAAGTAAATAATAGGCAATTATATATATATGGGTATCCCGCATAAAATTTGAGAAATTGAGTAATTTTTGTATATAACAAAACAACTGCAACATATGAAGAATATTTTTTAATAAATATATAATTTCTGCGAGTTCTCAAGACTACAAATTGTTTTTTCAAATTTTTAAATCACCAATTTAATTTCTTTATCAATTATCGGTCTTGCTGTGGAAATATATATATATTTTTTATACTAATCAGTTCAACTTTCTTAGTACTGTGATTTTCAGCCATCAACATGAAATGATTACTTAGTTTATATACAATCAAGGTCGAAATAGGATGAATACATCTGTTTAAAACTCTCATATAAGGAATCTAAAAATCTTATGAACCCCTTCCATGCGGCAATATTATTTTAGTGGTATTCGAATTCCATGTCAAATATGTTTCTAACAAGTGCAATACCTGGCGCCCCAATTAATCCATTTCACATCATCCGACGCGTCCAAAAATTTCAAAATGGCATTTCAACTCATATAGATTATTCCTAGGGCATTTTCCAATACAAGTAGAACATGTATGGTCTAATTCCCGATATAAATTTTTCTATCATCTTTCTCAAACTATTCGCCATCCACAAGAACTCCCTATTCACTCTTCCGTATCCTCCATTTCTATATATTCTCCACCACCAGTGATGACATTTTGGGAAAGCGTCCCAAAATGCCATGTTTACCTTACTCCTTACTCATTTCCTTCTTACCTCAATATCCTCTCCATACCACGAACATTGGTTCTCCTATTTCACTTTTCCTGTCCGTGTTTTACATAACAATAGCCCCACCCGTCGCACCATATGTTTCTCGACAGTTCTCATTTTTGAGCATTTCGCGTCGCAGACTTCAGTTCATGCCACCCCGACCTGTACCCAAATCACATCGCTGTTTCCACCTTGAAATCATATCATATCCATCCTGTTCTATCCAAATTTTATCTGACATCCTCCTTCCCCGCAATCTCCACATCTCCAAATATATACGGATTCCCCTCTTTTTAAAACATCACACAATGACGGAATCCAGCAACTCAATTTAAACCAGTTCATCCAATGTATCAAAACTGCTTCCCTACCTTCAAATCTAAAAGAAAAATACAAACCTGTCACTTTAACGATGACTTATAAATACAAATGATCAAATTATGTTTCTATTCTCGCACGAACAGCTCGTTGCTTAATACGTGGTGACTAGATGACACCGAAACTTCACTACAATCCTGATCATACCAGCGGTTATGCTGCATAGAAAACATCATCCCAAGTTTTATTTACCAATGCCCTTCACCATGGTTAATCCATACATCATTTTGATATCTCCTGTACATTTATACACTAAGAATATGATCCGAAACACATTGTTTATGTACATCAAATGCCCACTTGCTGATGGCACATACGCAATTCCTGACTCCCCATAAGGCAGTCTTCGCATGAAGTTATAAGGCTCTAAAGCAGCTTGCAATATTTACCTAACAGGACTACATATCTACATCCTCTCCGATGATTACAAATACTGTTAATCCTACCCTTGCATCTGCTAAAAAAAAACCCACAAAACTGGGCTCATTATCATATGTGTCATAATTGATGACTTTCTCGTCACTTCACCCCCCACTAAGTACATTGGCAATTTCTTCCGACATCTCAAAACTAAATACACCGTTAAGAACTGAGGCCATCGAACTGTATTTCTCGGTTGGACCATTAACTTTGCTGTCAATGGCGATATGACGCTCCAAAGCCCACCTTGTGAAGAAATTGGTGCTCAAACTGAACCTGCAATGCTGCAATCGTCGCGCCACACCTCTTCCTCACCAACCTTTTTTTGACGATGACAGTACAACCGAACCTTTCAACTCCAAATAGAAAGATTTAGTCATGTCTGCTTTTAGAGATATGCGATACTTCGCTGACAGCACGCTCTTTTATATATATAAAATATTATTTCCTTCGTCATAGGCCATCATATCAAATGTTGAACTATATAACACTCTGTCGAGTTTCTACTAGATGCGTTCAACTTGCTTCCTCACTGCATCGCAACCTCTCATACAGTGTGATGTGACACGTTACACGTTCGTCATCGATGTTGACACCCAACAATTGGTGGGGTGTTGTCGTTATAGAAGTATTGCTACATACAGAAATAAAAACAAATTAAAAAAGGATTTTAAAAATTATAATTAGAAAACATTAAAAAAAAACAGGAAAAACAGGAAAAGAATGGACAGTTATACAGTGGAATGATGCGCCCCCCCGCACCCAAACGCACTCCTCCCAAACAGTTAAACACCAGACATGGTCGGCCTCATTGTACGTTTTACCGAAATTTTAAATAGCAAAGTATTAATTTACAAACAATTAATTTGCACAGCGGGTGGTGGTTGCACATGTATAAAATGCGGCCAGCTTTAATTCATTTCAACGAGCTCATTCCACCACATTTTCCATTCCCCCACAGCTCCCCCAACACTCCCCATCGCTGCCAATGTTGTACATGAAACCAAACGCACACGGCGTGTTCCCAATTCGGAAGCGAATAGCTCTCATCGGCCCCAGAGCCGTAGGAAAGACGGCTCTGTCAAAACGGTGCACGGACAACCACTTTGACCCAGCTTATATCCCGACGTTCGAAGACGTGTATCGTTGGAGTACGCAAGTCGACGGAGTGCACTACGATGTGAGCATTGTTGATACAGATGGACTGGATAAATATTCCCTACTTGGATGTCATTACACAATTGGAATTGATGGGTATATATTGTGTTTTTCATTGAGAGATGTGGGCTCACTGCAAAATATCAAAATTCTCGATATCAAATTATTACGAACGCTTTGCGCATTGACTTCGAGAGGAACAACTGAAATCCCGCGTATTATCGTCGGCACCAATGCGGATACCGTGTCCACTAATAGCCCGACTTCTCAAAACGCACAAGCCTGGGCAAGGAAACTTGGAGTTCCATACATGGAAACTTCGGCATGTACAGGTTATAACGTTTCAAACGCTTTTCATGCTGTCTTAAGAATCATCGAACATAATTTACAGGTTTCGCATAGAACCCCATTCCTAAGAGAACCAGGGTCTTTTGTTTCTACCGCTGGTTCCGTAACACCACCGCTGGGAACTGCAGAACAGGATGGCACAAAGGAGGGATCTGTCTGTTCCATGGCATGACATGACATTTCTTTTTCCTTTGGTGTGAGTCATGGACATGCCTGTACCAATATTATATTCCTAGAAAACCGACCATCATTGCCACTGTTGCTTTTTTCTTATTAGAGATAGGAGTAGGATTGTCGTAGCGTATCATTCATATCCTTTTTCATTTTTTCATCGGCATTATTATTATTATTATTATTAATATTATTATTATATCTCTCTCTTTCGTATTCAACTCTGTATTTTTATGGTGCTTCTCAATTGCTGCAATACACATTTCATGTGAATGTAATAATATGGCGGGACTTCACAATTAAATAAATTTAATGTTCTAAACCCATTTGTTTGCAAACTTGCCCATTCGTTGCAACGCTTTCATATCGATAAAATGTATACACCACTCTAAGTGTTCGAAAGAGTTAAGAAAAACTACTATTCAAATATGCTAATTGCGAGTAACGTCTTGATATCGATAGAATACACACCGTTACTAGAATAATTATGGTCCGAGTAACCATTTTATATTCATGACATACACTTGCAAAATGTTCCATTTTTCTTCTACTTAAAAATAAACTTTTGGCGGAACATTGACCCCACTTCCCATCAAAGGGAGGAAAGAAAAACAAGACCAAACCAAAAGCACATAAATATGAACAGTGATCGTTTCAGCAACATTTGTGGTGGCGACTATGATTCGACTATGCTGATTCCAAGAAATATGCTGAAGAAGGTTGCAGCACTTGCGAGACGTATATCACCAACAACTTCAAATTCAAAGGATGTCGAGCCGCAAGAAGAGGCACAGGAAGGCAACAACAGTAGCAGACAACATGAAAGCGTGTTGTCACCATCGACATATGTAACGGCTCAAGCACCCCGTCAAGGAATGGGAGTTGATGAACAAACAGAGTTTGGACAACTCAATGCTTACGGACAAGGTGGTAGGACAAAACCATCGACAGAAGATTTGCGGTCGACATGGCCGTTGGATCCAAATACTGACATCATGGCGACGCTATTGGGATCACAAACATGTTTGACGTCGCCGGCTAGTGTAATCACTCCCAAAACAGGGGGCTATCGTAAGAGGAGTGGTGACATGCGTCATTCACCGCCGCCTACTCCAATTGGTCATGGTCGCTTGAAACAGTTCGGTGGGATGAATGATTATATGGCTTCGTTGTCAGCAACGGTACGCAGGCGTCATAGAGAGACATGCAATGGAGATGGGCAACTCCAGTATGCGGGAAGCCAGGGAAAGGGACACCGAGGGGATGGAAGAGAGAACATTGAAGAAAGGAAGAAAACGAAATGATTCGAATGATTCGGGGGATCAAAGTATGTTCTATAATAAAAAGAGGTAAAAAGAATAAGGGCCCCAAAGAATAATAAAAAACGTTTTTTGTTCCGGTATTATAAATCGTTCATTGCATTATAAATTTTTAAATTTTTTGTATAATAATATTATTTTGATGGTCCCGCCATAAATTGATCGAACCCTCGTACACAACAACGTAACCGAAACTCAAATTAATTTCTCCCCTCTCATCAGCAGACATCCGATCAGCGCCATAGTCCTGGTCATCGTTTTTAAATCCTCCTCATTGCTGTGTTTATTATCACCCACGCCAACGACGACAATGAATTCAATGAGGAATAGCAACATCGCTATTCTGTCACCAGACGACGTGGTGTCACAATTGGAACAAACACAATGTGCCACGACATGTTCCGTCGCGAAAATACTTCGTGATATTGCCCCTCGTCTCTCTCATTCTCATCCATCAGTCTCCGAAGCGGCGCTGACATTATTAGAAATTCATCCACATGAAACCATTCCACATATTCCCGATTTAATATCTAATAATCCTGATGACACGATCAATGTATTACAATCATTTTCATCACTACTTCAATCGGACCGAACACTTCTCGTTCCAATCATTGCAACATTACCCGACCTATATCTTACTCCGGTACATATTCTTCATGCACGTTCTACTCTATCATTTGCTCTTAGTATTGTTGAAGAACCAGACCTTCCTGCTGTAGTTCGTGCATTGATCCGTTCAGCTGATTCCCCATCTTCTGTTGATTGGGCTTGTCGTGCAATTCGTACTGGTTTGTCACGTTCTACTTTACAACCTACTATCGCCCCTCTTATCGCTCATGTACTTAATGATGCTTTACCTACTTCATCACCTGTCTTACGTGCACTTCGTTTACATGCTGGTTCTCCATTCTTATGGCCTGATCTCTTAATCTGGATTTTGTCATTTTCTCCAAACCTCTCATCACCAGTACCTAAAAGAGAAGCTCGTTCTTCTTTACAAACCGCAATATCCAACACAGGTTTGCTATGTAATGTATCACGTATTCGAGCACATGTTCGTTTGGCCGCTGCTGCATTTGCGGATAACTCAACAGCCGTTCATCGTTTTGCCATCGCTGTCGTAGCAGAATGTCCGTCAAGGCTCGCAGACGTTGTTGGTTGCGTTCATCTACTCCGTGATTGTATTATTGCATGCCCATCTTTCATTGTTGATGCTATTGCTTATGACCTTGCATGTGACACCAGTCCCGTTTCTTCCATCATTCTTCGCGCTCTTCTGGCCTCTGGTGTACCATTACCGCAATCTCGTGGTTCACTTGCGCAATGTGTCACTCTGTATTGTGAGAGTGACACTCGTACTTCTTCTGTCAATACCTTAGATACAGCTGCATGGAATCCTATTTTCATCAAAATTCGTAAAGGTCTTGTATTTGGAAATGAAAAACAACGCACTGTTGCGGTACAACTGGCTGCTGATGTTGTACGTAATGCCTTGTTACCTGTTGTGCGAGAGGCGTTATCACTCATGCATGATTGTGTCGGAAGGTCACTTGCAGAAGATGCTGCTGTCGATTTACTGGCTGCGCTTAACGATGCTGTTTTGAGAGGAATGGTGAGTGAATCATTTTTAGACATTGTTTTTAAAACTCGTGTTCTTTCTCAAAGTCCATCTGGTTGTTATGATGAAGAACCTGATAATGATGGAAGGTCTATTGGGATTCTTGACGCAATGTCAATTAAGATTGACGTTGGTTTAATATGGAATCAGGCACCTGCAGCAGCTGCAACTGTTACATCAACTGCTGTGTTATGTTGTGCGTTTCGACGTTCTGGACAGTGTTTACAGAAATTATCATTTAATGTGTTGAATGTTGTTGTGCTTGTACCCGTCGTCTGTGTATCATTATACGAAGCTATTGATCGTATCAATAACGATACCACTGATTTCACGCTTTGGAATTCTAATGGATCTGGTGGTGGCGGTATCAAAAAATTATTGAGTAATTTCAAATTACCGGACGAGGTGTTAGAAATGAAAACTCATGATCTTGGAAAAGCAGTTTCGGCATTTGGTGTTGGTATAGCTGCCATTATTGGTATCATTAACACGGCTTGTAAATATCTTGATCGATGTAAACGTATTGTTGATCGAAGGTCTGTATCTGCAAATGATACTAACGAAGCTGCTGACCATAAGGCGACATGGGCTCTACTTGAACGCTTGACGGAATTGCACCGCATGCTAAATGCTTTGACACTCGGTCATGAAATCCTTTTACGAAAGAGTTGTGTTGGTGGTAATGGGGTCAACTCGAACAAGTCACGCAGTCAGAGTCGTCGCAAAAGGCGAAAAGTCTCAAATGCACAGAGCAACATCATTCAACCGAATAAGAAAATCTTCAATGCGAATGAGGCATTGTTGCGTGCAGATGCTGTTGTTTCTAACGTGAGGGCTGTTTTATTTGGTTGTGATCCACCTCCTCAGAGTGCTGATCGACTGGCGGAATACATTCGACATCGATTTCCTGTCATTCGTCTGGAGTCAATCATCGCGATGCTTGCTGCCGTCCCAGATGAGAGTGAGATGTATGAAACATCCGAACCATCAGCACGTGAACGTGACGTTGAATTAGTTCAAATGGATAATTTTTTATTACGTCTTTTGTTACGATCAATGCGTGAGGCTTGTGGTTCCGATACAAAACGCAATAATTCACAACTGGTTACTGAAGAAGTTCAATTGGATATAGATCAACAAAATCATCAAGATGGTGATCAGGGATGTGTTAACAATTTGATCCGAAAAAAGGGGAAGAAGAATACATTATTGAATGCTAATGATGTTGATGATTTATTAGGACAATTTGGAAAATTACTTGATGAGAATGTAAACATTTTCAACACTGGAGACAATGATGAAGCGATTGACGATTTGGGAAGTTTTGAAAAATCAGATGCTTGTGATGTTAGATGGGGTGTTGGTTACATGTCATCCAAGGATACCGTGATGGAATATCTAAATGATAGCATTGCAGCACTGAGTGAAGAAGATGAAGACATAGTTCACGCAACGGACATTTTACATTCTCCGACCTTCGCATCGCTTCTGTTGGATCGAGCAGCAACATCAGCGACAGTATCCAGGAATTCTCGTTCACGGACGACATGTGAGGAAGATATTAAAGACCTTGTCGAAGTGTCTGGCATGGCCTTGAGTTGTTTATCTCTAATTTTACGTGAGTTACCGACCTTCTACGAGAGATTTTTAATAGATGATAACGCTCAAAACTCAAGTACTCTTCATGACCCATGGGAGGGTATTCGTCAATTCGTGGAAGCCATGAATGAAAATGTGTTAACTCGTCTTCCGGATGGATTTGAAAATGATACACGATGTACAAGAATTGAATCCGATGACTTTAACCGCTTCTCACGTGTCTTTCACACTCTCGAATGGATACGAGTCACTACACCAGATTCTGTCGTCTCTATCGCAGCTACTGATGTCATCATGACGTTATCTGAATTAGATGTCTTTCCAATCTCTAGTGCACGTAAAGCTGTCTTTTTTTCTCTATCAACAATATATGAATTTGATGGAGGTGCTTTATGGGATAGTAATGACGTTTCACTCGTGTTGGATAACCCTGTTCAAGATTGGCTCCGGCGTCGACGAGGACGCACTCATTTCGCTGATGTTAGCAATTTGGAAGTTGATACATTCGATAGTGCGGACGTTCCACCATGGATAGAAGTCAAGAAACGAAGTGGAAAAATAGATGTCGTCGAACATCATAGACTGGCGATGTATTTCGGTGGCATGCATGTAACATATGCTGTATTGGAAGGATGTGGTTGGGTGCGTGAATTCAGTCAAGTTGCATCCCCTACAACTTTAAGTCTTAACAAAGGGAGGAATCATACTTCGTCGTCATCATCGTCATCGATCAAAGGGAGAAGAAAAAATCGTCTGCCGGCTTCGTCTGAACAATTTGACAAAGATATCGGCAGAAAAGGATTTCAAACTTGTGATGTCTTGCTCGATATGATCGGTCTACGCACAATCGTTTTCACTTTACTCCAATTAGTACTGCAGGGATTACAGGCTTACCCTGTCGACGTGTCTTTACCTGCGGGAAAGGCTCATGATAACCTTCATAGTCCGCTATACCCTCTGAGTGTTTCACTTCGCCTGTTGAACGGGATCCAAGAACTGTATCAACGAAACCATGAGGCGCTGATGTCGTCGAAGAATAAAGGGGAATCACAAGCTACGGCACAAGATATTCGTGTGGATCAGGTATTTGAGGATGAAGTGATCAGCGGGTACATATCGTCATTACAACAAGTGTATCGACGGGTGGAGGAATTGAACCAATGGTACTCCAATGAAAGTGTGGAAGTAAGTCAACTGGATGACAAAAGCATTAAACATTTACATTATGTAATAGGTGGTGCGATTATTACTGCCGCCAATTCAATTCAACTCATCGAAACTATACGAGACATACAAACCCAATCTTCAACTGCTACCGCTGCTGTATCTGATGGACAAACTGATGGTAGAGGGGGAAATGATACAGGATCAACACCTCGTAAGAAACCCGGCTACGCAAAGAAGAAAAAGGGGAAAATTAGTAATGGGGGTGGTGGTGAGAAAGTAAGTCACGACGGTGCTGAAGATTATTCATCTCGTGGTTTCAGATTACTTCCAAGATTGGCAAATGTATGTGAGCAAGTACGTAAGAGTGCAGTCCGATTAGCCCGGTGCATGGGTGTGAAAAATAATGTTAAATTAGGTTCGCTGGCACAGTCCAGTGTAGCCACTGATAAACAATTGCACTTTGGTATTGGAATCGAAGCTAGTGGGGTTATTGGTGATGATGATGATGATGATGAAAATGAACAAAATAAGCGTGGTGATGACAGTGAAAATGAATTTGTGGAACCTATCCCGAAAAGTTTCCATGCTCGTGGGGCAGTGGTGGAGAATAAGAATAATACAAAAACGATTACTGTCCACATCCGACATGATGACAAAGACTGAGTGATTAATTCTGTACATGACCAGAGTAGTAGTTGGGATGTTTTATGAAGAGGACCGTGTGATACGATGCAGTAATCCGGTGGCTAGTTCGCAACCGAGAGTGCCCTCACCTCCCCAGTCTTGATCTGGTCGAATTTCAACATCACGCTGTTGACAATGAATGAAAAAACGTCGATGTCATATTGTCAGGAAACCTGATGAGAGATGATATTCAACAAGGAAAGGTGAAATAATGTGGTGTGTGATAGACGTACTGTTCTGCATGTGGATGTGGAATAAACCATAAAACTAGCGGAAGCACTTCGTTCAAGTGCATGGGTAATCTACACCTCGCATGTACAAAAATTTGGTGAGAGTGTCAGAAATAAGAAGCCGTAAGGATTTAGATTCATGTGTTCAAAGGAACAGATGGGGTAGGTAGGGAGAGAGAGAGAGAGAGAGAGAGAGACGTAGAGACGTACGATCCGCGTGAATTCCGTTTCACTTCGGAAAACTTCAGCCGGAGTGCCTGCTATATAGTCCGTATTAGCAATGAGTCCCGCTTCATCAGCCGGGCTATCCTTTAATACATCAAGCACACGTAGAACATGGTCCATAGCTCCTGAAATAGGCTCATATCGAACGGCTGCGCCCAATAAACCAGGACCATTCCATTTGACAGGTCTTAATGCAACGTCACGGCGGCTTGAGTCGACGACATTGTAAACAACGAGTGCAACTTCTTTTCCCTCGTTTGCGCTAAGGACATTTGCCAAAGAAGTCTTGTCACTATCGACGAGTGTGCCGTTAAAAGCTAAGATGAAATCTTCAAATGGAGATAATCCAGATCGTGACGCAGGACTTCCTTGGAAGACTTTCATTACACGATAGGCAGATATTGAATCAAATGCTGTTATATCTTCGACGAATGTTGGTGTAGTGATGGTGGATTCTGGTAGTGCCATTCCTTGCGTAGATGGATGTTGATGTTGATGTTGTTCATCTTCTTCGGCACTCAGTTCCTGGCCCATGCCGACTCTCAGTTTGAGATGAAGAAGTGGTATCTCGTGAATCAAAGTGACAATGATCACTCGTCTGCGTTATAAGCTGTGCGGGGCTGACCGCGGTTGAGCTTATTTACGCCAAGACGACAGTTTTCAGGTCTTGCTTTGGAGCGCGATCATCGAAAATGATTGCTTTTGTTTATGAGAAAAGGGCATCATTGCTTTCCTTTTTTTACAAAAAAACAATGATTGACGTTAAAAAAAAACGAATGTAAGGATTTGGGATAACACGTGTACGTTTTTTTAAAAAGCGTATCATTTTTGTCAATTTATTCCACCTTGAAAATTATTGAAATGATTGAAATGAGTGAAATAATAGTTACCATAAATCATTCCACTTTCCCTTTTTTCACTTAATTCCAACTTTTGTTGTGGTATGGACTTAAGAGAACCATAGAATCTATGGTAACCATAGATCTGATGTTCTTTCCAGTGACCGATAGTAAAACATCCAACGTGCACAAGACCATTACTAAAACGGCTTACGTCCCACGTCACCTAGATTTAATCCGGCTGGGGAAAAACTTACTGGATCAACTTTTCTCTAAGTCCCTTCATCAACTGGTGCCATTTTTATTATACGTGTACTTTAACGATATCATTGCCAAACGATTTCGTCCAATGTATGCAACAAACCCACAGACAACAGCTATTCAGTTGATGATGTTCGTCGTGTTCACAAATCCTACGTTCTATATAGCGCTGCCAGTAGGAGGCACACTCCAGAATCAAATGAACAACATGCCTGTGCCTATGTTAACTGAAATGCGAAATGGATTACCAGTACGTGTAGCTTAAACCATCATCATATCTGCAATTAATCTGAAAATCAATTTCTCAGGGCTATAAATTCTTTCTGCCTCTAATGGGAAAATGTGTCTGACTCTTCTTCACTTGATTAGCATACATATATAACGTTTTTTACAACGTTTCCCCCCCAGGCTGGAACTTCCAGCATGCTTAACGTTCATGACTCATAAGTTGATCCCAATAGCTTATTTTCCTCAGAGAGATGTTACCCAGTAATGTTGCATAATCTGAATCTCACATCTTTTTGAATGACAATAAGAATTTTTTTCATAAATGTATTTCATGAACGGGTGTGGTTTCATCAACACGTCTGACAAACTTAACTACGGAAAACTCGAATAAACATAATTTGATATCAATAGATTCTGTTTGTTCTTGTTACTCAATAACCTGGTTTTTCGACGCAACTACATGCCAATAATCATTTTATATCCATGACATTGTACAGGAAAATGGCTGTGGAATGAAGGGCTCTCTATTTTCTTTATGTTTTTTTCAAAAAAGAAAAATGGACAGTTCTGTATTCAGTTCACGCATCATTCTTCCTTCTTTGAGTCATTCTCCACCGCACCATATCTCTCAGAACGTAAACGACCTGATTAATAATCATACTTCGGATAATTTTTAGTGAAGTCACCACAACTAACACAGCACAGTTTCGTCAAGACAAGAAAAATCTTTAGGTTTGGCTCACTAATAGTTTTCTGCTCTGAACCTTGGCCAATATATATTGGAGCAAATCTGCCGTTTTAAACAATGAGATGTTAGTCGCTTCTCAATTTTACTTCAAGATGTTACCGGCTAATTCGGAGTCTTCATCTAGTGTTCTATGGTGTTCTAATCTTTTTCATGATTGACTTTACTGGCTTGCGCTCTACTGATGTTGTTACTGGTGTACGTTTTAAAAGTCTTAAGGTTATTGAGGAATAACAAGACGGAATGGTTGTCTGGGACATTGAAACGAAAGTTATTGGTGATCATGCCTGAGTTGAAAATGTTGAAGAGGACGAAGTTGTTGCCGTTGGTGGTGCTACTTGGTGGAATTTATTTATGTGAGGTATTGGTGACTGGATGCTGTTTTATAGTTTTAATGGCAGGTGGACATGTTGCGGTGCAGCTCTTTTGGCAGGGGACTTTGAATTTGTCGATAAAGGAGATGGAATTATAGTCAGGCAGGCGTCAACGTGGTAGAGAATGAGGGTGTTTTAGAAGCAAAGAATTTTTTTGAAGGCTGCGATGGCTGATATGAAATTTTTAATTGACATAACGGAGAAATGGAGGCCGTCCCAAACGCAGAACTTGGCTCAGAAACAGCAGTTGACGTAGTTGCAGAAAATAACGTTGTAGTAGACGTTTAGGACCCAGTCTTTGTTGTCGATGAAATCCTAGCGGATTTCGATGACGCAGTACGAAATGAAGACGAAGGACAAAGGTGAAGATAAAACAGCAGTAGATGAAGCTGTGTGTAAATGAAGCTGTCACTCGAGGTTTCAGTTAAGTGGTGGGTCGATTTACCGTTTATCAAGTGCTACAGCTTCCTCTCAACGTGGTTTGGTATGATAGTTAGTAGGACTTTGATCTGAATGTGAACGGCATTGGATGTGTTGATGGAAGAAGGGTTTGGACGAGTTGGATGAGAACCTGCGGTCTGATAACAACGTTATCAGTCGCACCAGTATTAGTGCGTCTAACAGTAAACGTGCAACCTACACCAACTTTGAAACTGAGAGCATTTAAGAATTCCAAGAGTCCTTCCTACATTCAGCACTATCAACTTGTGTCACGACATCGCCAGTTCATAATCCAGCTTTGTACTTCGAACCATCTTCATTTAATTGATTTAGCATTTAATCCAAGACTTTTCTCCGAATTCGCCCATCTAAAATCTGATTCCAATCAACGGGGAGGTCTGTAACTAGTGCCATGTACAGTAATCTCGCGTTAACTGCACGCCAAGATAACTGCATAACTGCAAAAATACTGCCCCGCCAATATGGTATACGGCAATTTTAGGCTGAAAATAAGGATTTGTGCAGATCACGATAACTGCAACAAGAATTCCAAAATCACCCTATTGACTTTTTCCAAATTTCGTAATCAGTGACAACTGTACAACTTTCTGAGCGTGTGTGATTTATACACGTTAACGATCAGTTTACTGGGCACCCGCCGGAGATTGCACTGGTAACCACTCGTCTAGCAAAGGGTTTCCCGACCACTAAGCCACGATGCTGATTGTTGATTGCATTTGATTGAGTGGCTTGTTATTCAGAATGGCCAACGATGAATTCAATCTATTTGCATCGTATCAAAGGGCGGGAAATCTTCCGATTAGTATTTATAGACACACTTACCAGTGTTATTGTTCGAATAAAAAAGCCAGTCATGTCATATATATATTTTTCTTAACGTTAGTTTTTGTACCCGCTATGTCAGAGGTTTCTACAACACTTTCTGGGTCGCCCAATGAGTTTTTTTTTTAAAAAAGCTTTTTTTAAAAACATTTTTATTTTTAAAAACAAAATCTTTAAAAAATCTTTTTTATTTTTTAAAAAAAAATCTTTAAAAAAAATTTAAATAGAAAATAACAGATACTTGGTAGTAAACAATGTTTTTAAACAAATATCTGTTAATATTAAAATGTTATTAACAGATACTTTATGTAATTACCCTTATGACCGATTTCCCCCCACCCTTTTTTACGGTAGTGTAATGGCACTGTCGATTCAAAAACGGAAAATTGGACGTTAAAGAGGGGAGAAAATTATCGGGGAAAGTGGTCGAAGTGACCCCTGTTAGAAACTTTTTCGTGACGGGGAAAAGTTTGAAAGTAAAGAGAGAGTTAAATTTGTTCGTACACGAGCCAGTCAAATTATGCCACGTACAACGGAGCCTGTAACAGTAATTGTAGTGTAACTTTTTTTTTTGTAAGGGTAGCCGAATTGCAGGAAACCGGTACTGCGTTGCGAAAGAGTACAAAATCGGTGACGAAAAATTATGACACCGCTGTAACAAAATTGATATACGATTTGTGCATGAAAAAAATCAAACGTGTGATGGCACTAGTACCGGTACCTACTTACTCTTGAGTATGGGAAGTGACCGAACTGTAATGTTTGAAAGCCCTTATTTCTGTAAATTTGTACAAGAGGAAGCATGAAACTGGCATAGGTGCCAGTTTCAAAAAACTACAATCAGTAGTTCATCGGGAACGACAGGGACGTCTCGGCTGTGTCAGCGTTGATTACGAAAGAGGTGTACGACCATAATACTGGAAACAGCTGTAGACCAGTACAGAAACGAGGAGGTATTTTGAAGGAAAAATTGGAAAGAATAAGCTGACCGTCTTGTCTATATCATTAATTATAGAAAGACATCACGAATGGTACGTTCAACCCAACGCAGAATTCGGAGGTTCGACACGTAGTTTTTTCGAAACGGCGACAATTAATTCAATTCTTTAATTGAAAGATTACAAAAGTCCCGCAATGCACGTCTGTTTTAACAGTGTTGTATTGGACAGTTATTGGTTTGCCAGTTGAGTCAAATAACTTTTTCCGCAAACTTTCACAGGCGAATGTTTGTAACTCTATATGCCTCGTGATTTTCAACTTAACTAACGAACATTATCGTTGTTGTTTGTTTTGTGAACTTGTCTCGAACCGCTTGCAATCTGCTCTGACCTTCGCTGCGGACATGGATGAAACAATTCAGGTTTTACTACGGAAGCTACGAAGGCGACAAAGTGCTGTGTACGAATTGATGAAAAAGGCAAGGACGTCCAGATATTTTTTGCGAAAACTGCCAATTGATCTATGTGTGAAAGAGGGTGATTCTTAATTGATTTCTAAAATGGATACAAACGTAATATTACTTATGAAAGAGTTAATATCCACATTATGTGAATTGATTGTTCCCGGTAGTGGTGAAGAGTTCTACGAAATGGTTCTTCGTGATTGTTCTTAGGAAACAAAAGTTCAGGACATGGTTATTAATCTTTTGAAAAGTAGCAAAAACAGTAGATTAAACGTCGTACACTACGTGCCATCCTCACCTCGTCTGTTTCCGGCCGTGAGATGAAAAAACTTCTCAAAAATGAAGACGAAGAGGAAATCATGGAATTGTGTCATACAAATGACGAGTACAATGAAAGGAACGAAACTAGTGACAAGATTTCCTTGCATCCATTAACAAAAAGAAGAAAGATGGATGGCTACATTTGTGAAATCTATACTAAAGGACGGAATGACAGAATAGCAATCGAAAAAAGTGGTGTCGTACTTTGTGCAAATTTTGTCGATTACGTGTAGGAGATGATGTTGTAAGATATGCTATACAATTTGTGTTTAGAGCGGAGCATGTGCTAATGTTGGAATGGGGTCAGAAAAGGATACTTTGCAATGGTACATGGAAATGATATCCAGAAATTGAAAGGAAAATCAGTTTGGAACAATTGTGGAGGAATTATGATAACGACAAGAAAATTAATCCTGATTCTACGAAACGTCTTTGTCCTACTATATTCCTGAGAATTGCAAGGTGCTTTACGAAAGGACAGAAAAGCATAAAGGAATGTATAGATTATGTTTTATCTGGGTTGGTGTATGGTAATATGGAATTGTTACGCAGAATAATCCAGAATGAAATTGATGATCCTTTAGTAGTAAGGGAATAATTGACGAAATCCGATTCCATTCGAGATTACTTAAGGTTTTCTTACCCCTATCACATTATGTGTGATGACGATCCTGTTCATAATATTCATCAAAGTCTATATAGTAGAGTTAGAAGGAGTAAAAGAAATGAAGAAGAAATGAAGGCAACATTACTGGGAACAGGAAAGTGTGAAGACTGTTTAAAACCATTGCAGTTTGTTGAGGATGTTAGAATCCCATGTTCAGATTTAACGAAACCAATATCTGAAGCATTAAATGAGGTGAAAAGAAAGTTTGTCACATACATGGGATTTCAGCATCGTAAAAAAGTGCAGGATTGTCGGATAAAAGAAATTTACGAAATTGTAGGAATGCGAAACCGGGAAGTTCTGGTATGTTAATCGTTGACTACTAGATGAAATTTGAACCTATACGGTTCAGGGAAACGTCAACTGAATTTTATGGGAAGCGTGGTTTGTCGTGGCATGGATCTGTTCTGTTCTATGTAGGGGATGACGATGACGATGAACGAAACAGTTCTGAAGATGTTAATTTCAGTACACTGTTCTTGGACCATATTATTGAAAATGATGGGACTCAAGACTATTTAGATGTTCTTAGTATTTTTGATGCGATAATGGCAAGGGTTAAAAAAGAACAACCGAATTTGACTGAAATTGGGATTATGTCTGACAACGCCAAATGTTATCAGAATAACGTTCTACCTGTTGCATCTGTCTTCATTGGAGCGTACCACGGTATTGAGTTGAAAGGTATGGTACACCCCGAAACCACAAGCGGGAAAAGTATTGTGGATGCCATGAGGCAGTTGCATCGTTATGTGTGAGAGACCGAAAGAGATGTGACCACGCCAGTGCATGTGGTAGAGGGGTTGAAGTATGAGGGCCGTGTAAGAAATTCAGCTGTCGAGTTGTTAAAAATAAATAGAAAAAGCAAAGGAAGGTTAGAAATAGAAGAAGCACTTTCAGGGAAAAAGGTGGCAAACTTGCAACGAATAAGTGAAGTAGTTTATGGTAAAATTAGAAACGGAGGGGTTATTGCGAAAGTTTCCCCTATTCATATAGGGATTAAAATGAATATAAATTCACGAAATACGGAAGTAAGTTAATAAAAAAAAGCAAATAGTTATGTCAAAATTGATGAAAACAGTAGAGCCGAAGATATAGATAAAGAAGATAATGGTACTACATGTATGTTGTCATGTCTGGAAGAAGACAGGACATACACATACACGCACAGTGTACTGTTACCGGATGACGTCCCTGTTGATTACAAAAGTGCAATAACAGGTGTTGTTGTTCGGTGCCGAAATGGAGTTTCGCAACTTAAACGTGCGCGCTCCATCAAAGAATCAACGGCCGTTATAGATGCGGTAGAAGAGTTAGCTGAAGATGAAGATGAGCGTGAGAATGGAGCTGGATTGGAGTGGTCTGGGATATTATCGCAATGCAGGAAGTGTAGGCGCGTATATAGAACGCAAGGATCCTTCGACAGTCATAGAGAACGGTGTGACGGTGTGTTTGTAAAAAAGAACAAAACTGTAATGAATAGAGCGGCCGAATTGGCTTTTGATTCAATTTTGAAAGGACAGACTAATATTAGTTTTGATAAGAACATACATAACGAATTGAGTGTTGTAAAAGTATCCACAGAAGTGAAAAATGGAATTGTTTAAGGCGGGATGGGCGTTGCGACCAGCGCAAGGGAAAGCACTTGGTACTAATACAACTACCTCGTATAGGACTGATATTAATGGGTGGTTTTTAACGGAGATGGAAGAGAAGGGTAAGAAAATGAGTGCGTCCTTGATGTTACACGAATTACAATTGAAATACCCAAAAAGGTATGATTTTCCGAGCGAACAGCATATTACACAGGCAATTGCATGTTTGATGTCAAAGCACAAAGTAAGGTACTGTTCGAAAAACGACGGTGGTGACATGCCGGAATTGCAACGTGAACGTAATGTTGAAGTTGGTGAAAGTACTACAGTCGTAGGGGACTACATCTGCTTCTATCCTCAGACCATAGGGCAAGATACGACAGAAAATGTATACGAAGGACCAAATGGGATTGTTCCACGTTTAACGAAAAAGGGAAATTGGAAACGTATTTCTGCTAGATATGTAGAATCTTTGCGTGATATGGTGAAGGAAAACGTCAAGTTGAAAGCAGCGGATTCAAGACAGCTGTTAATGAACCGTATGGGCTATGTTGAAGGGGAACTGCCATCAGATTTTCCTGCAGACGGTACGATTCGTACGAAGGTGTACTCGTTGAGAAGGGAATGTAAGCAGTAGAGATGCCGTCAATATCATGCGTCTGTCCCGATGGAAATGTAAATGTGATCGCTGTTGTGTACTTGACAACCGTCATTCTCACAAATGGAATATGGTCGAAGACAACGGAATTCATAAATGGGGGAAACCATAACTTTATATTATTCAGAAACGTTAAACCATCATGCATCACTTCTATGTGGCGAGTGACCCATCACATAATATGTAAAGGCCTGTTATTATCACTTTTGACATTTTGATTATATTATTGATGTTGTTCTTGGTGACATTCATTATTTTGTAAACAATTGGTATAACGGTTATGTCTATTGTTCAATAAAAAATATCATTATGATTATTATGTTTGTGGTTATTGTTGATAATACTAACGACATTAGTATTATTATTATTTATGAATGTTCAAGTAGTTACCATATTATGTTCATTACAATTATTA
>JAULBU010049248.1:0-55945 GCA_032358235.1 Odonthalia washingtoniensis | reverse complement strand
GAACGGGGGTATTGACTGGAAATGCCTGTTCTGTTGAATTTGTTCTGTTGCATTGGAGATGTTGATTGTTATTGTGATTACTTCAAATTTGAAATTAACGTGCGAGACTCTGTTCAGATAAATGTTTTCGTGGAGTAGGAGACGTTCTTTGGATAACAAGATTGCTACGTCAGACTTTCCGGCAGAGGCAGTCTGATTCTGAGCCCTATTTGACAGTTGCAGGTACTGTAAGCGATAATTGAAAAGTATATTAAATATATTCGAATTTTTTTCGAATGTACTGTGTTAAAATTTCTATCCACGTGGATGGACTGAAAATGCAAAACATTATCCCCAAATTTTTTAAATAAAGAATTATTGCATAATTTTTTACATTTTCAGTCCATCCATGTGGATAGAACTACAATGTAATTTTAAAAAAATAACTTCTTTACTTTTCTTATACTTTCCTATCAGCCCGGATAGGTACCTATACCCTTTTTCGACTAACTTGTCGACAATTTTTCTACACGTGTAATAGTTTCTAAATCTATTAATTCGAAGATTAGTACAACATATTGTTCTAATCCTTATTACATATGTATAGAGGAAAGTATAGTATGGAGTATACTGTACGCTATACTGTACTGTGTACTATACTTCCGTTGCGCTTTATTTCCTTTACCAAACCTGTTGCTATACTTTACTGTGTACTGAATTCCTGTTCCGCTGTATTTACGTCATTCTAACCTGTGGCTGAATTAAACAGTTATCTGCCTCCATAACATTCACCTGTCCCTCCTCCAATTCCTACCCTAACATCCCCTCCTACTTCTTTGATACGCAAATCGTAACTAATCGACACTCCAACTACTGCGGGTTGTGTGTCAAAGAAGTCATCTAGCCTACTTCGTTATTACTCAATTTATTATTCATCATAAATATCCACAGTAGGTTGGTATGTATCAGGACTGCCTTCTCAAGGCCATCGGCGGGGTTCATATGTCCGGGGATCCAATTTTATCGAGCGAGCTCCCCGTTGCCTAACTCTCGCGTAAATAAAAGATGTCTATTTGGAGTTGCTTCTTCGTTGTGGCGCTGTCCTTAGCAATTAAATCAAAGAGAATTGTACTATCCACATATGCTTCGATCTTTAATTTCCTCCACAACACATCTGTGCTCATGTCTTGTAATATATACGCATGATCGAATGCAAGAACTAGTACGTGTACTTCGGCGGCGAGAACTGAGCGGTTTACGCACTTGTAACGATTGTTAGCATAATGTACAATATTAGCTGCACCTGTTACATCCACTAAGAGAATTAAATGACCAAACTGGGTACGAAAGTCTCGACCATTACCGAACGCGGCGTGAATTATAACCACCATCTTTACCGTTTCCATATCCAATTTACAGAATGTCAGGCATATATCTGCAGTTTTTCAACTTCGTAACTGCTTTACAGAATAGTTTCATTCATACGGTTGTCGTCGGTTCGGTCCCTGGTGCTACTAGTTGAATCGGTGCGCAAACGTCGGGGCGTATAAAGACGCCAATATATTGACTAGAAGCTCGTGATATTGTATATTGTGCCTGAGCGGTAGGGTGGATGAGCTTGAGGATTTTCGCCTTTTGGATTACGGTGATGTTTCCGGTACTGGTGTTGGTTATTTATAAACCATTGAAATTTAGAGGCTGTTCTGTCAACATGGACCGTAGTTTAGATAACAATTTAGATGATGAATCTTCTTCATCATCCAAAAACATCTGAGTACCAAAATATAGCGAGTCATCTACTTGTAATGAAGTAATCACATCCAACTTACCATTCACCCTGCGAATCAGTACGCATGGCTCGGCCTTCACCCGGATCATCCCCAGAGTCGTCAAGTGGTGCTCCAAATATGTTAGGTAACAGTGCTAGCCTGACTCCTGTATGCCATACAATTGCTTCATCACGTGGAGTATCATGCCTGTAGGTAATCCTAATTCTTTTGGGGCGGCAATGTACACTAGCCTTTCCATATACGTTGCTCTCTGCACATATGCATATGTAATGTCCCTAGTAAAGACATGCATATTGGGGAACGATGGTGCGAGGGCGAGCAACAGGCGTTGCAAAAAATGGTTGACATTCGGTGCCTTTGTTGTAATTACAGTGGCGCCTTGGTCTTGGTATTTTTCAGCGACTAAGGGGCTCTTTGTACACATACCTGTGCCAGACTTCTTCAAATGGTCCATAAACTTGGGACCGAATATTAGAACGCCGTCCGGGACGTCTGTTCTATTTATCGGAATGAATGTTCCGATATAAATTAATTCCTGCAGTTTAGTTTGTCGCTCGCCATCTAATCTCATGCTTACTAGTAGATTTATCATACTAGATTCTGGAGGGAGTTCATCTTTATCAACCTCATCTAATTTGAACTTTACTTACGGCTTGATACAACTGGATCGGAAGAGACGCCAGACGCCTGGGGTTTGAATGACTGCGGTTTCACCATCGATACTAATGAAACGATGTGGTACTTCCCACGTCTTTCCTCCCGTACTTCATACCCATACAATCGGTCCTGCCAAAAAGCGTCTTAGTTCTTCTGGTAACTCGACGGCATTTGGGCCTCTGTCGTGTGACAAACCAAATTGGATCTTTCTCTTTTCTTGTTCCTTGAGAACTTCAATCATTGCCGTATCTATAGCTTCACCCCTTTTTCGTTACATTTTGGCAGTGGTGGTGCTTGCATGGCGTGGAATAGCGCCATAAATTAACAACATCGGTCATAAGCCTTTTGGTCTGGTGACATAATTTGTTGCGAAACAGGCCATCAAGAGGCAATCATCATTCGACATTTTTTGTCTTAAGTTCTCAGGAAGAGACAAGTATTCGTACCGTAAGTGGGCGTGGTAGCTTTCAAAAATGCATAATGAGCTGGAATTCTCAGTTGGATCTTCACGTATTTGCTCGATTTCATTTCTAGCGGCCTTTCTAAATTCCAGTTCGATCCCTGATCTATACCCAAACAGTCTGGCGGTGCACGGTAAAATAATGACCACATGCGGCGGAATTCCTTCCATATTTCCAGTGAAGATTGGCTTCGGACTAATTGTGCCGATGTGAAGTGAGTGGCTGAATCCACCTTATAGACTATCGGCTTTCTATTAACCCCACATGGTGTCTACTTGCACTTCATAGTTGAAACGAAAGTCGAATTTTCTAATTGTCAATTTGAACCTCTAGCGATGCGGTGCGTATAGATCATGTTCTACAACCTTCTGCGATCTGTGTTATAGCTGTCGTAGTTGCCCTGTATGCCGTTCTACCGTTTGCACGTTTCAAAAGATTCCTCATGGCCTTGATTGAGGGACACCGGAAGGTTGAATGTATCTTCTGAAATTCATGCATGGTGTAGACTGCATATGGGTGATCCGTCTGTTTCCACTTCCGTATTAAGAAGTAATTAATAAAATGCAGTGGGTGACGGCGATTCTTGTATGTGATGTATCTCCTCAATAGACTAATTTATAGATCATTGTCGATCATGTATTTCATGCCTAATAATGATGGCGCTTCATCTACAAGGATCAGAAAATTTACATCAATAATTATACCAAGTTTTTAAAATGGATTGTATCCTAGCCTCACCCATTCCTTGCTTAAACCCCTTCACATTTTACAGTTTTACCCCGAAGTGCTTTTATTACTCTTTTTAAATGGTAAGTGACACAGTATGCATCGTATTGTGTGGTGCACATTATGGAACACCGATTCGCACCAGTATCAATCCTTATACTGTCAAAACCCTCCTTCTCTCCTCAGTTTTATTTGATGACTTTTGCTGTCATGACCATCAGCCGTGGGTTTCCGTTTTGTTTAGGGTGTGGTGACGAAGGTATGTCCATATTGTACTCGTTATATTCCATCATGGATTTTGTGTAGTTTACGGTTTCTGGGGCATTGTATGAATTGTTATTGTCTGCAAATCCATCACGTGTACATTCACTACCCAAATTCAAGGTTGATATAATGCCCAGCTTAGGTCGAGTTGTAAGTATTGCAATGTACTTTCTACGGATCCTTCTGTATGTAATATTTCATAATGTTTGAAATCTATACCGTGTGAAAAGGCGGTTTCCGACAAGTGGGCCTCTATTTTCATCCTTTGTTCCACCGTCCAGTAACCATAGTCGGTATCATCATCGGTTACGCTGTTGGCCTATTGAACATCTCCATCCTTCTCTTCCCTCTCGTTTTCGGAAGAGGCCTCTCTATTATATATTGCGTCCAAGTAGCCTATAGTGATGAATTCCTTTGGATGCCTTGCTCTCAACTTGCAAATCTCTTCGGAAACCTCTTTAAGCGAATGCTTATCACGTGCCACATGGTTCTTGTTGCAAATGAATCACCATTTAAACCCCCTCATTCATGCTGGCGTCAATCTCCTTCTTTCAATATACTTACGTCTCCCTTCGTTTCCCATTTCAACAATCTACTTCACTTATGTCCTAGCATTTCTTTCAAAATATTTACCTAAGGAGTGATTTACATCCGCTTCATCGTCTATACAATGTGATTTGTTCACCGCAACACACGTGCTACCTGCTGTACGTGGCTTATCACTCAATCTATTTGCGATGCAGTTAATGGCTTGCTTGGATAGCTTGCTGCGCCTTACAATGCATACGATTTTTCGGCGACGATTAAATCTCGGAGATATCGACAGCAGTGAGGAGCCGATCGATCAGGTACCCAAAGCCCTGATACTTCTGGTCCAACTGCTTTTGGATTGTCACCAACTTAGCTACAAAAAATCGAGAAACTGCTACTTCAGAGTCCACCAGGCGCTTTTTCAGTTCCTTCTAAAGACGAATTATCTACCTTTGGAATAAGATCCTCGAAAGCTGTTTAGAACTCGAATACCATTTCCTTAACATTTTGATCGCATCTTGGTAGGTGATGTAGATGTCGTGATAATCATTGAAGAAGTGGAGAGGGTCTACTTTAAGCAATATCGGTAGGGCTTTTAGCTTATCTTTCTCTTTTATGTTGCACATATTGATAAGTGTCTTGAATCTCCTAATGCTTCTTTCTAGATCATTTTTGTATGCTACCCCATTCTTGCATCCTTTCTTAAATGCCTTGAACAGCTCGCTCATCCCTACATCATGTCTTCCTGTGTGATCTTCTTCATTTCTGTCTACAAAAATTGATGTTTGCCTGTCTCTAGGGTCTGATTGTTTCATTGAACTTTCGTCGCTGATTTCCTTGTTGAATGGGAACTTCCCGTTTCCATCGTCATCATCCGAGGAAGATCAATCATCATCATTTTCAGGATTCTCTGAGGCTCATCATGTTTCCATGTTTATGCTGACTCTGATTCTCACCTCCGTCTTCATACTCCTTTCTAGTATTTTGATTAATGCCTTCGTGATTAGTGTTCATGCCCATATCTACTTTGTTGCTATTATTATAAGGATGATCGTCATCTTGCTCCATAGTACAGTCTAACTTTTGGTTAAGTTCATCTGCTCTGGTGGTGGCCGATATCCTGTCGGATATCTTCGGTATTACGTGTATCTCCCTGTATAATACATCAATCAATGCCTTCGCCCTGGTCTTCCGTCCATTTTAGTCAACATGAACATCCATGGAAAGCAAGAAGTCTGGCCACAATGTCATCATCGGCCTCGTCCAGGTTCGTAACGCTTTCGGGCGAAGCTCTGTTTGAAATTCGAGCCACATCCTCTCACCTATCAGGCCTGTCTGTATGTACACATCGAACATCTCGAGTTTATATTTGTGACCATTTGTCAGGTGCTGATCGTATTGCTTTTTATTTGCCGTTACATCTAGTGGTTCTGATTCTCCAAGAATAAATATTTATGCTGGTTCTGCTTCCTCTTCATTTGTGGTGTCGTCTTGATATTCAGTCTCTTTTTCCTGCACCGACAATGTCATCAGTATGAAGTCTTCTTTCCGAGACCGGTTTAGGTTGATTTTCAGCCATACTTGCATCTGTTGTGGCACTAAATTGTGGGTCTGTGACTGTAGGATTATTTGGGATAGGATTCTTCTTTCCTGGCTGCTTCGCGCGGTTCGAGGGTAATTTAATCTCAGGAGCAGGTATTCCAGCTTATCTTTGGGATTGGCGTCTCGCGTTATCTATGGTACAATTAGCGACGCCACTCCTCCCTGAGCCGTCATGTTTGTTCTTTCTTTTACCTATTATAACTGTTGAAGCCTACTCGAGCTTGATAATCACCTGCACCATACTTTATTCTACCATTTTGCCTTGTTGTCCATCCTCTCTCCAATTTAAATTATCCACCTGCTTGGTTCTCAAGTTCCTCTACCTTCCTTATTATCCTTTCCGTAGTCTCTCGTCTGCCTCTTTGAGAATCAATCTTATCTTATTATTCTCTTCTGATTGGCTCCCGCCTTTGTCGAATCTCCCCTCTCATCCAATAGGAACGCGATACGGGACTTATGACGAATCGCGTGCTATATTATAGCACTACGTCCCGTCGCTGGTTTCTTTCGTACCCGTCTCGGAGTACGCTGACTGGATCTAATTTATATCACGACTAATTTTTTTGCGAGCAGTACAGTGTGACGTCGTTGTCAGAAGGGTTCGTCTTCTTGCTACTGCAATGGGTACGGGTTGGGGTTAGTTGTTTGGTAATCGGTAAATTCTTTTCTTTTTACTTTCATATCGGCCGGGATAGGTACCTATACTCTTTTTCGACTAACTTGTCGCCTATTTTTCTACACGTGTAATAGTTTATTAATCTATTAATTCGAGGATTAGTGCAACATATTGTTCTAATCCTTATTAAACGTGTATAGAGGAAAGTATAGTATGAAGTGTATTGCACGCTATACTGTACTGTGTACTGTACTTCCGTTACGCTTCAATTCCGTTACCATAACTTGTCGCTATACTGTACTGTATACTGTATTTCTGGTGCGCTGTATTTTAGTCATTCTGATCTGTCGCTGAATTGAACAGTTACCTGCCTCCATAACATTCACTTGCCCCCTCCGATTCCTACCGTAACATCCCCTCCTACTTCTTCGAACACGCAAATCGTAACTAATCAACAATAATGGTGGCGGTTATGGATGTGGCCGTGGAATTTGTAGTGGAATTTGTCGTGGTGTTTGCGATGATGATGGATATTCTATTGTATATTGTTATTGATATTTTGATTGTGATAGTTAGGTAGATTTTAATGGCCATTGTTGTAAAAATGGTCGAGAAGATGGTAGTGGAGTTGGTGGCGGAGTTGGTGGCGGAGTTGGTTGGGGTGGTGGTAGTGAAGATGATGGATATTTCAATGGATGTTGTAATGGATATTTTGATTTTGATAGTTACCTTGAGTGAAATGATTGTAATGGTGATTGTCATGTTGATAGTTTTGGCGTTTGTGGTAGCGACAGTGACGTAGATTGTAATGGGTCGTGTAATGGATATTTTGATGGTGATAGTTAATTTGATTGTAATGGTGGTGATTTGGATGGAGATGTTTATGCTGATTATAAAATAAATGGTTGTGGAGATGGTCGTGAAGTTGTTGGTGGTGGTTGAGATGGTGATATAAATTGTGATGTATATGGTAATTAAAATTGTTATGATGATTTTTATGGTGGTTGTAATGGTGATTTCTGTGGAGATTTATATGGTAATTAAAATTGTTATGATGATTTTTATGGTGGTTGTAATGGTGATTTCTGTGGAGATTTATATGGTGATTGTAATGGTAATTGCAATGGTGATTGAAACGATGATTGGAATGATGATCTGAATGGTGATTGATACGGTGAAAAAAATTATGGTACTGGTGACGTTTATGGATCTGTTCATGTTGATTCAAATCAACACGAACATTCAAATCGTCATTGAAATTTTTATTAGGGGATATTTTTAATGGTGATTTTTATTGTGATTGTTACGGTTACGGTTATGGTTATGGTTATGGTCGTGGAAATGGTCATGGCTATGGTTGTAGAATTGGTGGTGCGATTGTGGTGGTGGTGCCAATGATGATGAATATTTTAATGTAGATTGTAATTTAAATGGTGATTCAAATGTTGATTACGATGTTGATTGTTATCGTGATCGTTATTGTGAATCAAAAAATGATTTCAATAGTGGCTTTTTTGGATATGTTGTTGGTGAATTTGGAGGTTGAGGTGGAGATAGGGATGGTGATGGATACGGTGATCGTTGTGGAGATGGTTTTGGTATGGTCATCTAGAAGATGGTCATTGTGGTGAAGATGTATGTGCATGATACGTTGTTTGTGATATTTAATTGAGGAATAAAGTTACTTGACGTTGAGTAGTCTGCTCATTGAGATGGTACAGGATGTGGATATTGTGATGGGTGGTGGCATGGATGTTGTTATGGTGATTGTCAGCATATGTCTTATCATGGTGACAACTGTTGATGTTATTAAGATGAAAAACGTTTTTATCACGTAGAGGATTTCGTAATATTGGTTTTTATGGTTACGTCACGTTTCTTCTATTAAAGAAAATTAAGCTGCTTGTATTGGTGGTAGTTGTGGATCTTTTTATGTTTAGGATAGTGGTAACTGTCGGAAAAATAAAAAATAGAGGGTTGAATCTCAAATACAATATGAGAAATGATCGAAGGAAAAAGAAAGCAGAAATTTGATTCAATAGCGTAGTATAAGAACAATAAAATTCGTCATTAAAAACGTCGATACTAGATGGTATCAGGACAGCGTGACAAAGCACAGAATCCTTCTTATAGAAATTCAAACGAACGATCTAAAGGAAAATAGTTTTGTATTGTCTAAAAATGCAACTTTCCTTGCCTTCCATGTACAAAATATTCAGAATACCTCTTGAAAAGTCTCTGGATTCAACGCAAAAGAGATTACTGAAATTGCTCTTTGCGTTCCAGAGATACAACGATCTTTTGATTCATAATGCTTATAAGTAAACAAGAAATTATCTCCAACTGATAAAAACATTCATAAATTGAAGAAACGTAAAAGTTATGTATTATAATTTTCATTTGATAAAATTCCAAGTCATACAATTTTCATATCAAATCTCTTTTGGAGATATTATTTTTGAACAAAGTGACTCATCATTTCTCTGCGAGTAATGTCGGGATAGGTCAATTGGTATCGTACCAGTATGTATCATTAATTGAAGTGACTGACAAAACGGACTGTCGGTTTTAGTACCAGGGTATGCGAGGTTGATTGATCCAGGTAGCCAACAGATTTCATCACCGTGTCCCATATCGTATTCGAAACGGATGCAATTTACATCAGCACAGATTAATCGGTTGACGGATTTTCGCCGAGTCGGGAGAGATCTGTAGAGATCTTCCTGGTCTACAACAATTAATAACCAGATATCCATTTGGAGCAGAATGGACATTGTCGTTTTGAGAGTCTTCCCTTCATCTATAGCTCCTGAAGCTTCCAGAATTTCTGCTGCTGCTATAGGATAAACTGGTATTTTTGATTTATTCGGCAGCCATGAGAGGGTGTAGTATGTTGAATTGATTTTCGGTGGACAAATTAAAAGTCTAATTATGTAGCAAAGCTGTCCATGGTCAGTAGTCCCACTAGAATCAGCAAATACAGATATTGTCAATTCCTGTAAGCCTTTTCGTGGTCGTGGGAAGCAAAGGTTCGTACCAAGTTTTTTAGTAATTTCAACAACGAATTAGTTTGTGTTATCAACAAATCAATTCTTGCATCAGGTAATAGTTGTTGCAGAGGACTTGCATAAAAAGCACAAAAATGTGAAGTTGGTATTCCAACCATTCCTAAGGACGAATCATTAGACATGAATGACGATTTTTCAATCGCCGTAAATGTATATTCTACTTCACGTCATCTGATTTGTGTTAGCGGATGAGGTTCTAGGACGTGTAATTTATCATCACCATTAATCGAACTCGAGAAGTCTTCATTTTGTATTATATTTAAACCATAGAATATGATATTTTCAGGGCCGTGTGCCACAGCACCAAAATTGAATGTGGTATCAAAGTCTATTATAAATTTTCCAACCGCATCGTTCTCATCAGTCACGAGAATGTCATCAACTATTTTTACTTCTATGAAAATAACTTACCAGTTTAAAGTAAATTAAAAAGATGAGGAACAACTGGGAATTGAGTTAAACCCAGATCAATAAAGAGTTGATAGAATTTGAATTGCCACTTTGTGTTGGAATTTACTAATCCATATTCTGCTGTAATCAAAATCCACAGAAAACCTTTATCGATCCTTTCCTTTGGACGGATTACATATACATCCCTTTGCGCTTTCCAGATTGGGATAACTGCGGCTTTTACATCAGCCTTTGTGAGGCTCCATTTAAATATGGAAGCGATAGAGAGTATGATTCTAACTTCTGTTGTAGAACACATGTTTCAGTCAGATTTTAATTCAGATTTAATGTTGTCTTCATTACCATGTGGTGAGTTCGATTCGCGCCTTTATTTTTAGCGTATTATCGTCATTTACATTCAAATTATATATGATTTGAAATGAAATAACGTTTGAAGGTTTGCTAGAGCTGATTTAAGTATGACAGATACACGTTTTTAAAATTCTAATTCCTTGTGTAGGTGCACTGTGTGATGAAATCCTGGAAGAACCAACAGAAACATAGTTTTAAAACATTTTTTCAATTGGTTTTGCAATGCTAATAAAAACATAAACTGTGATGTACACGTCTATCATTTTTAATTAACAAAAACATCATTTTATATTAAGAGATTTATTGTGCCAATTGTGTATGAAAAAATTAACTGTTCAGTACAAATTTGACGGTTAGAATGATTGTTTTCATTATTATTAATTTACATTAATGATGTTTTTGGGAACTATAAATTCATTCATTTTTTGTATAAATTCATGCAAAAGGATGATTGTCTTTTTTGATATGGTGGTATGTTTATGGAAGTTAAGAAATACATTTTCATTAGGATTTTTCAATCAATGCATCGTTTGAAAAGGCTGCATTTATTGAAAAATATTCAAAACTTTTTCCGTTCATGTTTTTAAAAAAATAATTGCAGTCCCTTTCATTTTCCGAACTGGAACACATTCACTCCATATATTTAAAGAAACAATTGAATATCTATACACATCTCGATTAAATTTATAATACAATTCATTCATAACCCCATGTGCCATTGTTAGTAATAAACCAGTTAATACCCTTCGTTTTCAAGGTACTATTGTTACTTGTTTTGAAGTAAATTTATTTACTTCAAAACCAATGGTATAGCCTTCACTAATTTTATCATTTTGAAGATCAAAAAGTATATTATTTGATTTATAATAACGATTTAGTAGAGCTGGATCACTACCATGTCAATCCATCACGTGCATTGTTTTGTGATAATACTAATAGATGTATTGTGGTTAGCGACTGCAAGTCTCCTTCACATAGTATTTCAAATGGACTTCTACAAGCACTTATTTACGTAACAGTAATAATTTGATATGTGAGATATACACATCAACACATGTTCAAAAGTAAAAATGAATGTCCTAATTGTTTTAGTAGTGATTATTCTTGAGGTACCTCTTAACGATTTCCTGCTAGATCAGTTTCATTGTCATCTTTTCCTTATAATTTCCTTTCCTCATCATTATTCCTAGTCTTTATTATACTATCAAAATCAGTTTCAAGCGTGTCATCAATTTGTAATCATCTATTATGTTGACGTTATTCGTCTTCATCTAACATATATAATCTATCACGACCACTTGCACATTTATCTGACAATTTTTGTTGGTGATTATAATCAGTTGATTATAAAGCTGCAACATATGCAGTTGGTATAAGAAACGAGTACTTTCTACATTAAAGATTAATATCTGTCGTGATTTGAATAGATTTACATTACTTAGAGAATATTGCAAGTTTCATTTCCAAAGGACAGCAATAGAGCCACAGACATGAACATAGAGCACTTTCTTTATGTTCTTAAATTGCGGAACTATTTTGACCAGAATTATTTACCGCTGTTATCATGAGTGAAAAAAAATTCATTTCTTCAAAATTATTTCTCACCATATTTCTACAGCAGCTTTTACTTTTCACCTATGATCTGAACACATGCTGTGGTGTACGTTGTACACTGCCGACGTTTTCAGAGACTGTACTATACATGTAACTGATCCGTTCCACACTTTGTCCTAATGTCTACCCATTCGACTCAGTATGACTTATGAACCACATATTAAATGCTTTATCGTACGTGTGATTCGGCTTTATCAGCGTCGGTACTAGTGATAGACAAAGATGTTTCAAATAAACATGATGTGCGTTTGTTATGTTCAGTATCTGTACCGTGAACGAATCAGATGTCGGGATTATTCGCTCCCAAGTAGCAATTGTCCTTTTAAGGTATTTCGTGTATAAAACAACTTGCTTGAAGATCTTCATTGTTATGGTGATTTTATGTATGAAATTGGTTC
Source organism: Odonthalia washingtoniensis (assembly GCA_032358235.1). Taxonomy (NCBI): domain Eukaryota; phylum Rhodophyta; class Florideophyceae; order Ceramiales; family Rhodomelaceae; genus Odonthalia; species Odonthalia washingtoniensis. The sequence continues at coordinate 43,477 of JAULBU010049248.1, read as the reverse complement.
ATGTGTGATCTTGATGATGATGTTCCTTTTGATGTTAATGTTGATGTTGATGATGATTGAGAGGTAAATGTAGATGATGATTATGATGTAGATTATAATGATAATGATAATGATAATGATAATGATAATGATAATGATAATGATAATGATAATGATGATGTTGATGTTGATGTGAATGATGATGTTGACGGTTATTTTGATGTAATTTTATGATGATGATGGTGATGTTGATGATGGAAATTTTTAAAAGAAAGATGAATTTGATGTTCATGTTCATGTTCATGTTCATGTAGATGTATATGTTCATGTTGCTACTTATGTTGCTGTTTCGGTTGATTTTTATGTTGTGCTCCATTTTTGATGCAAATATTGATGTGGATGTTCATGTTGTTGTACATGTACATGTTGATGATAAATTTTATGTTGATGTGGACGATGATGATTTTGATGTACATGCTGATGTACATGTACATGTAAATGTACATGTAAATGTTGATTTATATGATGATGATGACGTCCAGTACCACTTTTAATACAACCAATAGGAAATGATATAGGTTTTTTTACCCAAGGCTAGATCTGCTGGTAATTCTCTGATGGGGTTGAATGAGGTATTTCTTTCGATCGTTTATGACTTCCGATTGATGTAGATGGTGAAGTTGGTGGTAGATTAGGTGATGTTCCACAAAATCCAGAACGTTGTCACATTGGTGTTACAGCTGTATTCAAAGGTTGTGGTGTTTTTTGTGACGATGATGGAATAGGTGCAGATCCTACAGATGAGAGGTATACCTTTTATCGCGTTAGTAATGGCATATGATGAAGGCATTCCAATACCGATAATTTCATTCATGATATTCGGATTCATCGGTCCAGGAGGTAAAACATGCAATGCCGTTGCATTCGCATTTGTTGATGTATTCACACCATTAATATTAACATTACCATTGATTAATGCACTACCAGGTATGAAAGACAAATTTTTGTTTGTATTATTAATGTTCTTGGGCTTAAAAATTGCAGCTGATGTAATATCATTATTATGTTTTGGTATGGCTGCAGTACCATGACCTTGCAATCCATTAACCATAGCATTTGAACCATTTCCTTCACAATTGGGTGATAATTCATATTCCGATTATTATTACCGTTATTCTAAATATTAATATTATTTTTCTTAGTACGAGGGTCAGATGGAAATGAAAGAGGTGGTGGATGAGAGGGTACTCCTACACCAGCTTTATGTACTTGTTTTTGATGCTGTTGTGGTTGATGTGGTGGTGGGATCGGCAAATGTGATGCAACAGTAGGAAGTATGAATGTTCCATTTAGAGGCCTGGGATCAGTTATAAATGTTCCTCGTTCTGCCACATGTGTCTATCCATAGAAAAGTGGAGCATGTCGTACTAAAGGCTGTGTAGAAGGGTCCAATGAAGACAATGTTATATAAGCGAGTGGACGTAATCCTTGACCACTAAAATATAAAATTGCAGTAGATAATGAAGTAGTAGCTTGAGAAGTAGCCATAATTTTAATATCAACATTGTCCATAGGAGATTCAGATAATCTGGTTGTAGTGGGAGGTAAACTAGGATATGACATTACTGGTAAATTATTCCGTCTACTACCACCAGAATTATAATTATTATGTGTACCATGTCCTACTGTAGATGGTGCTCCACGTCCTGATATTCCTGTTGAAGGATCTTTTCCACCACCAGATTTAGGAGAACCATTGTTATTATTACTATTATTATTGTTACTGTTGTTACTGTTGCTACGTCAGTAAGATTAGTTTTCAAAATGTTCCAAAAATATTTTGGGAAACCAAAAATGGTTCATTTTGCTCCCCAAAAGAATTAATGGTTGTCAAAAGTAATCAAAAAACTGTTGATAGTGGGCAAATTTAAAAAAAGGAAAGAAATGAAAATTTTATCTTCTTGGGAACTCCAAAACATTTTAAGGTAATTTGGAAACCCGATTTGATCTTCTCAGCAAATGGTTCAAAAATTTCAAAATTTCAATTTTTTTGGGTTTTCCAAATAGAAATTGGGGAAAATTAACAATACATCACCAAATCGCTAAACACCCACTACGGTCATTATAAAATTTCCAATTTTTTGTGTACTATCATTTATATTTTGGTGAAAATTGGCGACCGAGTTGGCAGTCGATACACCATGTAACGATCATGATGCTCATCACGGACATTTTGAAACGGTCAAATTATTGAACAGTTTAATTTTGGTGATAATTGGAAACGATGTGGGCAATCAATACATGATCATCGTGATCGTTATCCAAGAAAATGCCGCACCCAGTGCGACATTTTTTATGGTGAGAATTATTCATTAAAGTATTTGTTACAGTGATATCTTTCCTATTTTTAAAATGTATTATTAGTAATGTACTAGTGGTGCATGTCGACAACTGTCTCGACTAGAAGTCATCTGAAAACTTGCATTGGTCTGAATGATTTAGACAACCTGCCGTTATCGGTCTAAAATATTTCAATTTACGAATTCACATGTCAACATTCATCGTGCAAATTCGAGTCAACCTCGGACCACGGCCTTCAATGCCATTATAATTATCAACATGGTGGAAAGTCAATGAACCATCAGCGAGCTGGGAAAAGGATGAAACGTCGTGGTAGTAAAAGTATACCTATTTCACATACTGTTATTGGTGACGGTAGTAGGCTTCCTATCGATAGAGTTTCAGATCAACTATTGAATGATGCGAACAGTGATGATGCGAACAGTGAACATGACGAAAATTATCACTCGTTCATGGAAATAGTTCCTCCAGATTTGGACGCGGATATGTTGGTAAATGAGGGTAGTATAGGTATTGAAGGAGATGACAATGGTGTGGATGGTATGAAGCAGATATTAGACACTTTTTTATCATGGACCTCTCGAATAGTGATAAGAAGTGCAATGATGTTTTACAAAAACCGAAAATTACACACTGTCTAGTAGAATTCAGTTCCAAATTCAAGGACATGGAAATCATAAAAGATCACAACAGAAATAATCATCGAAAGACATTAAGGTACGATGATTTAAGATGGAGAGTTATGTATCAGAAGAACAAGTTCGCGTTGAGTTCTCTGTTCGAGATGCAGCAGAATTTATCAAGTCACAAATACGTTTCACGTCATCAAATTATATTATTGTCAAACTGTCTGTCAACAGGGCACTTCGTAATAATCCAATGAACTCCGACTTAGGTCAGGCAGCAAAAGAAGAAGAACGATTCATCAGAGAAAGTTTCGTGGAGGGGACTCATTGGCGAAAAAAGAAACATGACGGAGAAGAACCTTTTGTATCTTTGTTACAAGTGTACAGCGACTAATCGCAGGTTAATCTGATGCCAACATCATTCACTTTCTATCCTCTTCATGTTACACTCCTCAAATTCACAGAGGAGGCGAGACGAGAGCAGATTACTTCACGTCGGTCTGTTGTTGCATATTTACCTGTTTATTTCCTTCCTACCGTGGAATTCAATTCATCTTATGATGATACCCAGTATAACATGCGCTCACACCGAAATGCACGCTCCATCAGTCGCCACGAAAAACTTAAATGTCTACATGAGTGTATTGAAAAGTGTATTTAGGATATATCTGATCAAGTAGTGAGAAGAATTTTTGTGTGTAAAAAAGATTGAAACAAACTTCACTCTTACTTTCTCCTTTCTTATTGCATTGTTGATCATACTGAATGCGAAGATATGTGTAGTGTGAAGCGGAATGGAAATACAATTCCACCATTTCACAGGTTTCTAATTTGTAAATGGTACCTACCGTTCAACACCAAAGAACCGGAACGGTCGCTTAGTGATTCAATGGATTTAATTTATCGCTTAAAGAACGACGATACAGATGTAAGTGAAAAAATGAAGAATTTGTCAATGCTTTCCATTGAAGCTGTCTCTCATAGTTCCCCAATGGTCGGTATGACTCCAGCTGTAGATATATGAAATTTTCACATTTGGATCCCTTCATTCCTTTCCATTGGAATATTGCGCATGCTCAAGGAATGCGCTAGCCGAATGCTTTCTGATTCGTCTCGCTATTCTACATCAATATTGACTGTTAGTGGGGAGAAACGACAGTACAAATCAATACGACGATCTATTTTAAAAACTCTTAACTATGTTTTATCCGAAGTCGATAAAAGTTCCCCTGGTTTCAATTTACATGTGTATTTTCCAAGACGTTGTATTGGTGGTACTCTGTTTGGGCTTTTTACAGAATTTGGTTTGGTCGGCATGTTGGAAGGTGCAGATTTCAACAGCATTTATATGTTATCGCCTTTCTAGGAGGTAATTATTGATCGATTTTGTGATAACATTGTTATTTCCCATGTAACAACTGTTTTTACAAAATGCGTAGAGTTATTGAACTTGATATGTCGTGTAGATCGTAAACCTGGGTGGACGTTGTTTGATCTGCAGAAACTAAAGACAGACATTTATTACTTTAAAGATATTGGCAGGTCTATACTTGGGGCGTATCAAACATTAGAAATGGGTGCACCGAAGTGACATATGCTTGATTATCTCCCGATTGATCTGGACAGAACAGGATGTTTGGAATATATGGAAGAGTGATCTATATGAAATTGCACATAAAAGTGTAAAGGCCGATTACAGCATGACATTGAAGAGAACTGAAACAGAAATGGCTGAAGCTATGGCTGTTCAGGTAGGTCATATGTTCCGAAAACATAGAACAGAATTTGGTGTAGCAAACACAGTTTAAAATATCAGCCCAAATCCTAGTCTAGTACAGGCTGTTAAGAAGGACACAGCTTGCCTCGTTCGTTCTGGGAAATCTTATAAATATTCTGAAATAAAGAATCGGAATCGTGAACGTTTTTAAAGAAAAAGAGGTTGGAACTAGAAAGCACGATATCAGACCATTTAGAAGATGTATTGTACGTTGCTGGAAATGATGGAATGCAAGTCCTGACTAATCTTCTCCGGGAGATGCTAAATAACAATGGATTCAATTCTATAAATTCTAGACAAGTGACACTTCAAATTCCAGCATCAGCATATATATATCAGGTTACCCTGTTCCCTCTCTTCAGAATATGAAAAGAAACTGTAACGAATTATTTATTCTAAAGGATATTTTACGGTTTTCACAAAGTGTTGTCGCCAAACGACGTTTTTACGAATCAAAAATCCCTAGATTGGATGATGTCATGATTGAGGCAAGTGGCCAGGAGGACGTATCAATTGAGGCTTGAAGATTGGTACATGCGAGATTTGTTTGAAAATGTATTATCATTTTTTCGAATTCATACCCATTTAGATGGCCGATCGTGCGAAGTGCACAATCGACGACATTTTCCAGAGTTCAAACAACGCTTTGAACGAGAGTTATGTTTCGTTCAGTTTTATGATGTTCTAAGTGATGAAAAACTTGCAATTGATGGTATAGATAACAGCCTTGCTTGTTTCAGTCTCCATTTCCAGCGTCATGAAGGAACATCGGGGTCAACATCGTCCAGTAAACAGTACGCGCTGATACCAATAGACACAATCAGGGGCTTAGTAAACATCTTTACAATTGATGTGAAGATGATATTACTGCATGAATCAAATGTAAGGAAGATCTCTTTTGACAAGTTACAAAGTTTTGAAGAGGGCTGAGCTTCCGATATATTTTATGTGAACAAGTTTTGTCGCCCACCGAGTGAACTGTACGAGGATGAAACATCCGAGCAGGTTGAAGAACTGGAAGAGGATGATTATGCGCAGCATGTCATTATTGATTAAAACCAATATTGATTAAAATAAATTGAAACGATAACATCTAGTCTCAGAGGAGGGTGAGCACATTTGAAAAAGAAGCATTTATTTTCTTTTAAACGAAAGGAGAGAGAAATGGAAACGATAAACTCTAGGCTTAGAAGAGGCTCAGAACAGTGTAAACATAATTGAAAAAGAAAGTTACCTTATGAATGAAGGCAAAGAAGGTAATATATATAAAGGGGACGGCAAAGATATAAATAAAGATTAAAGCATTAAGAAAAGAAGCTACATTTCCTCATCATCATTCAACATATCATCATCTTCCATATCGAAAACCTGATATCGGCGAATCTCATTAATATTTATGGGGTTATTATCATACTCTTCTGCATTGCTTTCGTTATTTACATCAATTATTCTATCCTCGACTATATCTTCCATATATTTTCCCAAATTCTCTGTTTTCATAATGTACCAATTAACTACGTTTTAAAGCTCATTTGATACAAATTATTTAAATGCCCTCGGCGTAAAACAGATATAGTAATGACCATTAGCAGAATTTTGAAAGCAACGTGTATATTTGCGACGATTGTTGTATAGTCTCTGTTCTATTGATGCTTTCATCCACGTACCTAATTCCAAATCAAGCTGTTATTGGTCATCAACTAAAGCATCTTCAAATGTATTCACACATGTTTTAATGATTTGAGTAGTAGCTAACGGCATTTGCTCCATTAAAACAAGTTTGACCTCCGTTGTTATAGTTCCACCCCTTCGACTTTTTTCATTGGAGATGGTTCGTGTATTGTGTCAAAGCCAGTAGCAAAAAATTTGAGGAACACATTTGAGCGTTGAAAAAATCTTCCATTAACTGATTTATATGTGCGTGGTAATTTCATCCTCGTAAACTGACTAAAATTATTAAGAGGAATGGGGAGAAATAGACGATAGGAACTGCTGATTCTTGGTATGCCATCTGTGAGTGAGCTGATGTGTATTGCGCCAACTCCAGTACCAACAAAACTGAGGAACAGATTTGAGCGTGTTTGTGAAACTATTGATAAAGAAAGACGACTTTAGTGCTAACGAGCAGCTGTATGAAGTTTTTCAACGTTCGTCTTTCCCATAACTTGAGAATTTCCTATAATGTTTCGTGTGGTTGCTTCTCAATTGGATGTCATGGTTATGAATGAGGCTGTGGCTGACGAGAAGAATTAAAAAAAAGAATAGCTGCTCGGTTACGAAGTAGCTCGATCCCTACCCCGACAGGTTATATCTTGATCCCTTCCTATGTGTGTTGATTGTGATTATTTCTTCAGTATCGCGCCCTCATCTTGTCGTGACGGCGTATCAGTAATTGATCAGAAATAAAATTATGCCCTTTTTTGCTTCTTCGGAAGATGCAATAATTTCACCGGTTACAATGCCAACGTTTTTACGATCAATGTTAGATAAAAAAATTTAAATTAAATCATGGATTTTTCAAGAATATTTCATAAAAATTCAAATTTTGAATTTACATTTTTCACAGCAAGGCGAACTAACTAAACTTCAGCCAAATTTAATTTAGGCATCTTTGAAACGTGTCACGAATCGCCGGCCGCACTCCAAGCCTACTGACATTCGACAAAACGCAATCTCTTCCTCCATTTCTATTTCAACCACAAACACTCCACTTATTATCAACTCTATACTTTCAGTATCCGCGTCCCATTTCGACCACGGACTTCGTAACAATCTAAATCAACTTGTTCTAATCACTCTGAAATCACCTTTTCTATGCATCCCACTGGCAATCAATCTAATATTAACACCGCCACGAGTGCCGACGACCCTGATCTCATACCTCGCACTATCCTCACCAGGGAACATCTCTTCCCCTCATCTGTCGATAAAGAGTAAGGCCTCGATGAGAATACATTCAGCACAATAGAGACACAAACTCATCCATGCTCTACAATGCTCTTCTGCTATATGCCGTCCAGTACGCCGTCGATCTCGACCAGAACTTCTCTTCGCTGCATGCTCAATCATGCCTCTCAACGGGAAAAATCATCAATTACAAACAGGAAAAGAAATCACCAAACGCTAAACCATCAGTGTCAACGTCACCAACCGATGCTAAGTATCCCAAGGAAAAGAAAAACTTTTCTAACTCATCGCACGTTGCGCCTGGCGCACAAAAATTATTAGAAGCAGGCCTTTGAAAGACACCTATCAGTAAACGTGAAGGACGCGGACGTCAATCCTCGCTTTGGAACGGTCCACTGGATGAGCTGAAGAGCTTCGATTCATCCTCATCGTCTGAAGACTCCGACTCCGAAGAAGAATTTGATTCGACTCATGGGTTGCTTCTGAGGCATCCTCCACGAGTGCAACTTTGGAAACTTGGCCTTGGTTACGCAAAAATACTGCTCCGTGAAGATGAGGAGGACTTTGAAGTTGGCGGTGATGAAGAGAGCAGTGAAACTGAAAATGGCGAAAAGTCAAAGGGGGAGTTGATACTGTTACGGAAAGTTGCGCCAGCACTGCCATCATACGACATCTTTTCCATATACCGTACAGTCGTTTGTGCCGCACGCGACACATGCACGTTGCAACGGTTCTGTGTATTTGCGATAAAAAGGAAAATGGAACGCAATGATAATGGAATAAGGGCCAGGCCTGGGAACATTCACGCTGTTTAGCTACAAATCTTTTGGAAATTGAGGTGATTGATAAAAGCAATGGCTCAGACGTGGACGCCCGCAAAATTCCGTCATCTTCAAGTATCGCATGCTTAACACTATTGTTTCCGATGTCCCTGATTATTGTGCGAAAGATACGAAGAAGTGGTACTTGGAACATTGCATCCCACATCTGAGAGGTCTTCTATTTTTTGGCCCTCCAGGCACAAGAAAAACATCGTAAGTCACCATCAGGCCGCTTCAATCAGTCTCACTGGGACGCATATACTCATTGAACTGAATGTGGCCAGCGACTAGCGTTTTTCCCTTCCAACTGACTGTTGGTCGTTTGCTCATGTGGTGGTGCAGAACGATCAAAATGCTGGCGGGAATGTTTAGATTGAACTCTTGCTTTCTGTCGTCCATTATTAAACTTTTCTGATTAATCGCTGCACGACGCGCTTTCAAGCCTGCCAGGCCGAGCGCTGTTAGTCTTGGAGGACGTCGATGTTCTCTTAAATGAAGACCGCAAGGCTGAAACTGCTTGCAGTTCAGTGACATTCTCTGGGCTGCTAAATGCTCTTGATGGATTCATTTCAGTGGACGTCATCGTAACAATCGTCACAACTAATCACATAGAGCGGTTGGACCGGGCATTGATTGGTGATGGTCTAGTATACAGGCGATTCGAATTGGTGCATCCAAATGCTGCGCACATCTCAGATGTGTTCGGAAGCTTTTACCCTCCTGCTGAAAGTGAACTTGCGAATAAGTTTACCAACGCTATTCTCCAGAGAAAGGAGGAAGAAGCTAGGTCGATTGCAACTATGCAGCAGCATTTTATTTTAACTAGGTGGCTCTCGGTAATATAGTCAAATTTTGTTCATGTGGCTGACATGCAATACCTGGAGGAACTTATCGAATTTTCGAACTAGGCGACCCTGATAGGCTTGAACATTTATCATTGAGGATTGAGAACGAGATTGAAATATCTATCTGTGGATCGAGACGTCGTTCATTCTGGCATGTGAATGCAGTTGTAAACGCTGTGTGCGAAGATGATGAAACGAGGGCTGGTGGCTGGAATATGTTGAGTACAAGATGTTGCTGCGAGAGAGTTTTATCAACTTCTGTAGTTCGTTTTCTTTGCGTAGTTTCAGGTGGTGGTGGTAATTGCATACGCCGTAGTCTATATTTATATATTGGTTTAAAATATGGTCCTAATGGCATGAGTGTTCATCTCCAATTATCTTCTTATCTTGGTGGTACGAACCGATGATCTGTATCTGTAGGAGGAGAATGTAAATGAGTAGAATATTTAACAGGTTTGGAATAAGAATGTAATGGAGAATGGAAAAGTTGATAATGAAATGTGTGATGGGCATTTGAGGAGGGTATGGCGATGGCTATAGAAGAGGTCGAGAGTTTTATTAATCACAGCATAAATTGGTACCTATCATGAACCGGCTTCTACTGTATGTTGACTGAAAGGTGTGAATCTCTTCACGTTTTTATTGGACGAATAATTTGAAATGTTTTGAATGTACAAATTATTTAAATTTCATTTAACAAATTTGAATTTTTTAAAAGAAAGCAGATACATTTTCAAAGTTTAAATTTCAAAATTTTATCGCATCCCTCATACGGCATCTGCTTGCCATATCTCACTTGATATAATGCAATCGACCCATCTTTAGAAATTTCTTCCTCTTCCTCCTGTTTCGCTATAGGCGAACGACAACAATAATAGGAGCAACCTGATATCTTGTCAGCACCTCAGGTAAAATGCTTTTACCCATCCACATCCTGTTTATGCTCTTGATACATATACACAGCAACTGACAATAGGATCTGTTGACCATGATAGTGGTACAGCACCGTTTATAGAACGTGATTTTAAATCGATCCATCTTTAGAAATTTATTCCTCTTCCGCCTCATTCTCTATAGATGAACAACAACAACAGAAGCAACCTGATATTGTTTCAGAACCTCGAGGTGATGACTTCAGTGTGGACTGCGTTGTTGCAGCCATTTGTTGGGTATTGTTGATATCATTATTATTTTAATGTGCTATGTCTGTAGTGTGGTTCTGATGTTGTTGTTGCTTTTCTTCTTCGTATTCCTCATCGTGTGGTATTTTTGTTTCGGTGGCGTTTGAATGATTAGTGAGGAAGTTATGGGTGACGGGAAGCTGGATGATAGCGGTGGTGATGTTGAATTTGGAGTTAATGGAAGTGAATGTGCTGATATTTGCAGCATAGGTGACATTTAAGCTTGTTTCTATTGCTGCTATTGTCATGTACCATGCCGTTGTTGAATTAAGAGAGTTGTTTCCAGTGATAGAGGGACCTGATAGTAATATTGATGAATCAATATTATCATCATCAGTGCCTTCATAGTATTTGACGCTGTTGTTAGATATAATTTAATGAAACGAATCACCCAGTAAAGAGTAGACTCCTTTTCAATATTGTGTTGTGAGAGCTTGCGAGCATCTTCCAAATGTTTACCTGCGAAGATAAGTCTCTATTGATCTGGGAGATACCTTCTTTATCGTGAATCTTGTTCTTAAAATTTTCAATCGTTTCCGAGGTATGAAATTATGGATTAAAACAAAATTCTGAGAAAAAACTGTAAATGCCAGTCTTTAAACCTGACTTCCCCAAACGTTCAGCATATTTTTAATTTTCTGGTCAAGGCCAATGAGCTACGGTGCTATGAAAAAATCACCCTGTGAAAATCATTCACATATAGGAGACGTCGGACTGGAATCAGTTCGAATATCCTCCAAAAGGGGTATGTTGTTTTAAATAGGTTACATTTTCACTAGTTGGCCAGGTTGAAAAAAGTCTACATCTTTGTAAGTTAGAATCAACTGTAGTTGTTAGAGGGGATCAACCTCCTGTGGGCCCTTAGTAACCGTGTACCAGAGTTTGACTATTCACGACTATCCTAGTAGTAAAGCTCTCCGGGCTTTTGCCCGGGCCTATATTTATCTAAATTCACCCAGGTCTTACTGTTTTCGAAAATTTGACACGTGGTAAAGCAACATTGGGCTTTACATCTTCTTTTTCGTCCCCTAAATTAAATACTTCGTTTTATTAATCATCTACTCTCCATTTTATTTCGGATGCGTTAAAACTCTCTGTTGTTTTGACCGACAATCTTGATAGTGTTCAACACCTCTCCAGCTTCCAACTAATCGGCTGAAGTAATAATATCACCAATTGAAGGCCCAATTTTCATCAAACCATCTAAGTTTATAAAAACATCCAGTCCCTTCTACTCCACATAGTCATCAAAATCCCAATTTATATCCGGTAGATATTTTCTGGGATACATTTCAACTTAAATTAATTATGTCTTATTATGACAACGTTTCATGTCATCGAATGTTTATCCTCTTCATAGTCATCTTAGAACACACATCTCTATGGTTACACATGCCTAACCCCGCACGAGTAACCGAAAACGACGCGCCAGAATTCGTGGTGCCAATCTAACAAAACATAATTTCTACGATGTCAATGACGTCCCTGGAAGATGGGACGATATATTAGTTCAATTGAATATCAACGAAAAGTCTGTGTGGTGCAAAGTGGTTGTAATGGAAATTTAGAGTGTATTAGATGAAAAACTACCACTGGTAGGTATTGGAAAATTGAAATATTGCAAAATGAAGAACCATACCGCCGAAAAGGCTGAGGTGCACTTCTTGGTTTCATCTGATCTTGGAAAAATTGTCAAACCGATGAATTTGCAAGGTGGTGAAACCGCTTTTTGGAGGGTTCTGCATGAAAAATGGTATCAACGGAGCAACTAGGTTTAGACCACGGAATTAATTGCAATACTCCTGATAATGTTAGTGAAGACAGAGATTTTTCGGCCAGAAATTATTTAAATAATTCTGTTAATTCTGCAAAATGCAAAATTGGTCACCGATCGAAGCTCTCAGAATCTTCCCAGTCGAAGAAGAGATCAGTGCACACGTTACCTACTGACGTTATCTTCCATGGAAATAATATCAACTCTTCTCCTTCAGATCCTCAAGGTAACACTCCCAACACAAGCTCTACTAAAATCACTATTCCAATTGTGATTAAAGAAATTGGAAATAAAATAGAGGACTTAAAATTCAACTCCCTAGACAAAAACATTCTCCGCCTGGAGAACAATATGAATACCCTCAACACCAAGCTTCAGAAATAAAATGTATTTAGCTACTAAAATGGTCATATTACAGTAATAATCAATGGTCTTTGCTGGAATCTGCTAAAGAAACTTAATTTATGTTTCAAACTGCATCATTTACTGAAAAGTGTAGTTGAAGGGATTATTTATCACACAGTATCAATGTCAAACTCATGCTCATTGCAACATTTTTGTGTTATGTCAAGAGAATTATTTCATTCTGGAGTAATCAGAAGAAATAACTGGGAATACGTTAGATTTATACGTTTCAAATTAACGGAAGTAATATATTTAAATTCAACCTCCCTCCACATACTGTTTATCACGCTGGCAGATATAGGCCGATTCCTACATGTTCGCGAAGATGACGATTACGAAAATATTTCGTGTCGTTATCAGACCTTTCTGATTTTGATCAGAAGAATATGTATCAGTTCTTGTTCTTTGAATATTTAGATTGGGTTCATCAGATGCCGACCTGATAGGTCTTAATATGTCAGTAACCGATTTGGCTCATTGAAAATGCGAAAAAAAAATAATTTGAGATCGAGTTGATAACAATTTTCATCATCATGTGGATTTGAAATTGAAACCATAGCAATTTCACGTAAGTTCAAGGTACTATAGCATCAATCTATAGATTTCATCATCATTACAGGTTCAGTGAATCAATGATTTTAATAAATCAAACTACAGTGTAACTTTTGAGAATTGCAGCAGATTAAAATATCAGATAATATCAGATACTACACTGGGATTAGTGTGGAAAAATACAGTATTCATATGAAAAAATAGCATCGCTTATCAACCGTCATTAAAAATTCCATTCCGTCATGAAACTCATCAGGCGGTTGAACGAAACGAAATGGATGAAACATCACCGTTCCTTCAATAACGACACATCTTGCAACACAAGTTGATGTAATTTTCAACGTCATTGAATTATTCATATCACGAAAAATATGCCTAATAATGGGCGAACTCGGCGAACCAGGATAAGACCACGGAATTGTTCTCATATGTTGAGTGGTGGAGAAATGTGACGAATTTTCAATATCCGATAGAGCGACAAGCTCAACCTTCACTACAAACAAAACGCCTTCCTACCACTAAAAAGCTCATTTCACCAATCCCACAATAATTACAAGAGACTCCGAGTCTTTTTCTTTCATAATTGGACTCAAGAAATGACCCCATTATTGATAATGAAACAACGCCACCTCTATTGGAACCTATGTATGAATCTGAGCATGGGTTGAAAAATATAGAAATCGATGGTTTCGAATTGCTCAAAGACACTAACGGAGAAAATGACAATGCTACTAACGAAAGCGAAGATGAGGCCTCTAATATGCATATATCACAATCACATCACATCACAAATTGATGGAGGGGGTCAAGAAATCTCATCAACGCTAAAGCGTAGTCTCGATCTGCAGACCGTCTACTTCAATTGATGAAAATAAAGGTAAGAAAATGAGTAATTATTGAGGCCATTTATATTTATGGGAAGGTATGATATTCCTTGCTGGCATATGATCATATTTAGAAGGTAATTCGTGACATGAATGAGGAAAATTCTATACCTAGTTACTTAACATTGCGTCAATCCGTTTCACTCCACTTCATCAATTGTTTTAAACTAATGGCTATATCAGGTTGAGGCGTATCTTAATCTGGTTCAGTTGAGTAATTTGGAGAATCAAATAGTAAATCAGATAAAAATATCATTTGTATCAACATTGATGAAGTAAAATTCTGCAAAATTGGTAGTTTATGCTTGTTCAATTCAGACAGGTCTCAGGTGAATGGTATTATTTCCAAAAACTCTGTGCGCAGAGAGTTTCTTTCACAAGATATATACGCCAATCCCGAGCCTCGGGATTGGCGTATACTATCTTTAGGAATAAAATAGCCTTTTGCTGTAGTACTCAAAGCTTATCTGAGATAAGCTTCGGGCAATACAACAAAAGGCTAGCGTCTCTACTTATCTCAATGACTTTAGAAATATTGTCATAAACATATCAGGAATGGGTGAGGATGAGGAGCCGTACAAATTCTGTGCTGGTTTGAAGCCCCAAATAAATTTAGAGGTACTGAAGGCAGGAACGGAAAATATGAATGCCGCTGCTCGAATTGCACTCAATGTTGACAGCGCAATGAATGTTCAGGATGGTTCTGCACTTTTAGTTCAGGGACATCAAATTTAGTACCTACACCTATTGATATCGGTAATTTTGAGAGTAAAACACACTACCGAGGAAGATCGTTGAGAGGAAATCTTCAGGCACCTCACGCTCAATCTGAAAGACAGAAAGACATCTATATCGATGCATATTTTCTGTGTCACAGACAGGGATGTATATCTTGGAGGCATGGTGATAAGGAAAAGGTGAGATCTAGTAATGTTAAAATGTCGAATAATTACTCTTATTCTGGAAAGATTCCGAAAAAAGGACGGCTCCAATAAAACTAAGGAGAAGCACTCCGGTTGGACCTATGAGAGTGCAATTGATTGTCTGATCAGTGAGATCAGATAAGTACATGAAGAAGTTATGCTTCTACGAAAGAAGAACAATCGAAATGTTCTAAACGTCCATGAGGAATTTACCTCAAATACAATCTATCGTGGTCATGTTGACAACCCCCCTACTGAAAGATCTGTACCAGTAGCACCCCTACTTATTCTAAATGGGACTTTGAATGATATTAAGTTCAGACTATTGAAGGACGACTGGTGTAAATCAAATATTGTATGGAAGAGACTCGAAGTTCGACACCGACAATGTTTAATAGTTAAACATGAAAAAGGAACCATTCAACATCACGAGAAGGTTCTGATGAAAGTTCTTTGAAGGTGGTTCTCAATGGAACAATAACAATTGGTACTGATATCTACAAATCGAACTGGGTCATTGCTGACTCAAGGTATGATGTTCTGTTGGGTATGCCATGTAATTTTGCCAATAATCCAAAAGTAGATTTCGACAAGCGGATTGTAAACCTCGGAGATGTGAAACTTTCATCTGAACTAGATGATGAAGAATAATTACGTGTAGAAGTGACGAACTTAGGAATTCAGAAGTTTCGTCATATGTTGCAACATTCACCATCGGATAGCTTCCAAGTATATCAACTTGTGCATGAAAATGGAGTGAAAGACGTGCAAGATGAGAAGATAAATTCAAGGATATGAAACTTGAAAATATATTGAAAGAGTGCGAGAACCTGTTTCAAGATGATCTTCCTGCTGTGCTACCTCCAAAGAGATTTGTGGATTAAGGGATTGAATTTAACGATAAGCGTAAGCATCCGCACCGACTGCTGTTTCAGATATCACCAATGGTGTTGGATGTTGCAAACGATTACTTTGAATCTTCGATGATGAACGGAAAGATCAGAACAATCAATTGACCACATGAAGGGCCCTATTCTTCGTATAAGAGATGAATGGACGCATGCATGATGTTGTTGACTATCTTGTACTAAACCGCATAACGAAGAAGAAACATTCTCCTGTCCCACGAACGGATAAGAGGTTCGATCAACTTGGTGAGGATCGCGTTTTCTCAAAAATGGACTTAAAGACTGGGTTTTATAAAATTTGAGTGAATCCTGTAGAAATTGAGAAAACTGCGTCTAATACGAAGTACGGACAGTTTGAGTACCTAGTTATGCCGATGGGTTTGTGCAACGGAACGGCATCATTTTATTCCATCATGAATAGTATATTTCAAGACTATATTGATGACTTCTTAGTGGTTTACATGGACGATCTTCTCATTTTTAGTAAAGAAAAAGAACGTCACTGTAAGCATATGGCTATAATCCTGTCAAGATTGCAGGAAAATGAACTATATGTCGCTCCGAAAAGTGCCAGTTTATGCAGGACAAGATTGACTTTCCTGGACCTCCTGTTGTAAAGGATGCAATTCAAGTTAATCCTGACAAGGTGGATATATTGAAGACATGGCCGAAACCTGCACCTCTAACGGACTTGAGGATCTCCCTTGGATTTTTCCAGTTCTTTGTAAGATTTATTTCATACTTTGTAAAGAATGACACCCCATTGACGGACAGAACGAAGAAAGGATCTGGAGTCAGTACGTGGGACAGGAAATGTCAGAACAGTTCAAAAGACTAACGAAAGCAATCACAAATTCTCTAATTCTTGTTGCTCAATATTGGAATAAACCATTTAGAGGTCATATTGATGCATCTTAAAGAGCTGATGGAAAAACATTGACACAATTGGATAAGCATGGAAGGGACAAGGTAATCGCATTCTTTCTAAAACATCGTTCACCTTATGAAACAGACTACACGGCTAATGACCGTGAGCTCCTGGGCTTGATTATATTTCTAGAGAGATTCAGATGATATTTTGAAGGCACTGAATTTGAAATCATCACTGATAATAAATTATTGAAGCATTCATTTACAAAACATACCCTCAAAGGGAAAACGCACGTGGGCTTGAAACACTCGGAAATTTTGGAATATTTCCATTTTCTCTGAAACCGGGAAAGATATATCTTCTAGGGGATGCTCTGTCAAGAGCACCCCATGCTTCTAAAGATATCAATGTGAATGATATTGAATTTCCTTTCATTTATTTTGAGGACTTCATTGATGGATATGAAAAAGACCAGTTCTTTGAACCCGTTGTGAAGGAAATAAGAGGCGAATGGCCTGTGAATTTGAGAAACACAAGTTGGAAACGATTGTGCCGATGTTTGGAGTGATTGGAAAAAGCTGCTGTATAAGGAAAATCATTGTGTACCGAGAAGATCCATTTCATCAGTTGTACATATCGCAATGATTCTAAACTTGGAGGCCATTATGGGTTTACAAAAACACTGGAATATCTGGACAAATTCCATTGCAGACATAAGAGCCGAGATGTGAAGAAAATGTTGGTGGATGTTTGAAGTTCAACAGTACAAGGAATCCAACTAGAAGACTCTAAAGGAGCCTAGTTCTCTGGGAACTTCCCATAAAGCCTGGCGACAGACTTTATTGTCTCAATTTCCATGACAAAATATGGTTTTAGTTCTATAACTACTTGGGTGGATATATTAACTAGGAAAGTGCATTTTATCAAAAGAAAAGATATGGATACAGCCGTTGATGTGGCAAATGAATTCTTTCCGAATATTTTTCAGCGCCATGGTTTACCTGAAAATATTGTGTCTGATCGCGATCCTAAGTTCACCTTCAAGTTAAGGAAGAGGATCATGTAATTGAGCGGAGTTACGCTGAAGATGTCGACAAGTCGACATCCACAGACGCATGGCACGTCAGAGATTATGAATCGAATGGTAGAGAATTACCTGCGATGTTAATAAACCTATCATCAGGATAATTGTTGTGAAATTCCAACAGCTGCAGAGTTTGCGTATAACTCAGCTGGCTCTGAATCCTTAGGAATGTCACCATTTGAGATGGATCTTGAATGGACACCGAAAACAATATCGGATCTCTTGTCGGTCACGGATATTCGAGTACAAGGTGTGGAGGAGTTTAAATCAATTCTCAAGGAGCCTTTAGAGGATGCCAAGTATTCCTACAGGGTTGGAAAGGCACGCCAAGCGACTGAAGCTTCAAGAAGGTATAAAACCCCTGAGCACAATGTAGGTTCACAGATCTGGGTCAAAAAGAGTTTGTTCAAGGATTCCTATGCAGAGTCACTGGAATCACAGAAACTTAGTGCTAATATATTTGGACCATTTGTTGCGACAAAATTTATTGGATAAACTGCTGTCCAGTTAGACTTGCAGAATAATTCTTGGATTCACCCATATATCCATGTATGCCACACAAAACCATGCAGTGAACAGACAAAAAAATAGCTGTACCCGTACAAGAATCTCTTGCATCAGTACCAACTTTTCCAGGAGAAGAATTTGTCGTAGGTGAGATACTGAGCCATAGAAAGAGGAGGACCGGGATTCCAGTTTCTTGTGTTGATGAAAGGTAACCCAAAAAATGATGGAATATGGTGACCAACAAGATATTTCCTTGATCAAGATGGAAATGTCACCGGTATATGGTTGAAATATATTTTGTAACAAAAGAAAGATCCTCAATATCATTGACGTGGTCGTGAATAGAAGGAGGTAGGGAATAGTCTAGCGATGTGATGTCAAACAGAAAGGTCAACATCTGATTGCATCATGTGCTGTATTCTATAATAATTTAGAAGCTACTGTACTGTATCATTTTCGTACTGTAGCCAGATATGTAATCTGAAACCTTCCTAATTTAGCAACAGAAAGTGAACAGATTACATTACAAATAATTTGATTGGATAATTTCAATTTTGGTTACGAGTAGAGTTTTAAATACGAATGATTTTAGATTCAGCTTTTTGTTACAAACGGAATTAATTTACAATAATAGGAAACACTTTAGAATGTTGAGTCTGACTCTTCTATTCTCAAGTCAACACCAAGCACTATTAACGTAGACGACAACCGCTAGGACACACAAACCGTTTCACATACTCTGTCAGATGTCCGTACAAAACGGTTTTCAACACGCATTTTGCAACGATGCCGTTTTTATCTTTCCCACTGCTCGTGTAATTCCATCTATAATATTTTTCCTTGTGCACTTTTCTCGAATGAATGTTTCATACAAATTACCGCCATCCTGTGTGAAAATATGACGTGTTAATCTTCCTACACGATCTTTCTTCGTTTGTACTAGTATTTTACTGCATTTCAATTGAATATGCTGAAGACACATATAACTTTGTATATATATCGATATGTTGCGAAATTTGAATGTCATTATCCTTTCACCTAACAATATATCTGTAACATTCTTTGCAAAACGACTGCTTCCAGTCCTTCGCCCAACTGCACAAATCAGTGAGTAATATTTCAATGTTATTGAAAACCGTCATTAACATTATTAGGCACATAAATGGGGTCGGAATCTATTTGCAAACAATGTCTCTCTTTCGAAAAACAACGTCTATGTTGTTTTGTTAAAGAATTAATAGAAGATATAACAATGCATGGTTTATGAGTGAGCAGAGGTCATATATTTTTGATTGGTAGAGTCCCACGCTTATTTAAAAAATATGCTCCTCACTATTTCAAAATGTTGAAATATCGGTCTATTTTCAGAACGGACACTTGTGGAATTGCATGTACGTAAAACGCTGCTCAATAAATCTGACCGTTCCATGACTCAGTGGAATTTGTTATTGGTTTCTCCTCCATGTAGTGTTTCAACTTTGAACAAGTCTGTAAGCGCATTGCAAAGTGGAGCGTTGCATGTTGTCGTCGGGGTTGGTTAGATTTGCGACGAAGTCTTGGTCTCAATCTCAATTTCTTTGGTTCCGCGAGGAGAAAGGAATCTCATGATGCTATCGCTATTTGATTCAGTATTTTCGGTCTCGTGCAGTCGTCTTGTAGCTGTGTTTTTCGTATTTGGTTGTAGGAAAAATGATAAGGCACCATACGACCCCGGATTCCAGTTAGACTGTTCACACTTGATCCACGATATAGATAATATCGTTACTCGATCCACTCTTTTTGCTCACCTGTTTATTTAAATAATGGGAGATTCCGTGCTTGGGACGGTGAAAGTAGTGTAAAGTGAAACTCTTGGTGGTGAATGTGTACAATTTTAAAAAATAGATGGCGAAAGTACAATAAATACCGAAAGTGTTGGTGAATTGATGCTCCTGGTTGAAATTTTGGAGGGTGTGCACCATCCCGAATATGAACACAGGGAAAATGAACTGGAATAACCTTGGATTTCACCCCTCTGATTATGTAATATGTGACAATGCATCACTCCAATTTTGTCAGAAGTATCTGTATTCGATTTTCAAGGTTTCTGAAAATAAAATAAGAAAAAAAGGGAACGATCGGTGTGGGTTACCTCCACGGTAACTTGTCGAAATGTGACACCTATAATTACTGAACGAACAGACGTTGATTCGAAAAATTGAAAAAAGATATAGATTGTTCGTTCTTCTGTAAAAGGCTAAAGAAGCACTTTCATTTTCATTTATGTTTGAAATCAATTCCCATTTAAATTCTTTTCGCAGAATCGAAAATAGAATCTGAAACGCATATACAGAAATGTTACAATACTTCATATTGCATGTCAAAATAATGAACCAGTTTAGTAATAATTATTACTTGTTATAGTTATTACCGTTCTTATTTAGGACATTATAAATTGATCAGACTTGGAACTTGATAAAGTAATTCTAACAATTGTCAACCTCCTGGGGGGCCCGCCCAATCAGAAATTCAAGTCGACCCAGGAATAATTGGTACGAAAAAGGTCCGGGTATGAAGCGTCACCGTACCTACTTGTGCTCATACTGTGATGTTCAGGGCATATGGCCACTACATGTCCTCTTAGGCAACGCTCTCAACGAGATCAAGATAAAGGTGGTCAAAATTGATTCATGAAAATCAAGGGTTGTCGTCACCCCTCCAATTATGCATTTTAATCGATTCGCTGCACCAATATTTACACTTCTGATTTTTGCAAAAGAGTATTAAAATGTTCACCACTCCACTTTCGGAGATAGAGTCATTTCACCCTTCCAAACTTGTCAAAACAGTAAACAAAACCCTTCACCGCTCTATTCTGAACTTTCATTATTCCAGCTTGTGCATTTCTTACTTTCACCGTTCCAACAGTTTACAATTTTCAGATTCACGATCCCAAAAGTTAACAAAAATCTATTTTCACTGTCCTGATCGCGGAATTTCCCTTAAATATATTTTCTGATCCCGTAATTCCAATCATTCTCATTATTTGCAACTATTGCATATGTGTCGCTATTGACTATTCGTTTCGAGTCTGTCGCATCTCGTACAGTACTACATTTACAGTAAATGTATCTCTTGAACCAGATTCAAAAAATGAACGATTCTTTCATTGCATATGTAAGGGCCGTTCTATGTTTCCAAAATTTTCGAAATATTAAAACTTTGGGAACCACTGCATTGTTCCGTATTGTATTTTCAATTTCCTCAAATTGGATCAAAAATTAAAGCAGAGCATGGACACCAGTCCAGACTCATCTGGTGATGAACGCTCATATTTAGCAGCCATCATTGAACGTCGGCGTCTCAGTACCATCGCGAGTGTTGATGCCACATATAGAAAAATAGGTCCAACGGGACCGAGGCCCGGAAAATGCAGTCGTAAAGACTGGCTGTCTCATGTATATCGAGAGGGAAGAAGAGGAAATTGGTACGTCCATTGGTGGCGATTCGTCAGCATATTCGCTACGAAATACCCATCCTGCATTGCTGTGTTGCGAAATTACTCCAGCCCATTTTGACAAACCTTCTTTTTGCAAACTCCGAATATGAGCTGTGGTGATAAACCATACTACCTACTTTTACCCTCACTATCTAAATATTAAGTCGAAACATTTGGACGTCTTTTGCGGTGTTCGTTTTTAATTGAAAAATCACCAAAAATTTTGATTTTCCATCGATTGTAAATTTACGGGAAACAATGCATACGTTCCCATACAATAGGGATTGAAGATAAAATTTGGCTATCAATAATATTCAAACTATTAGTTTTGTTTTGGACGAATATTTTCATAGAATTGATTCACGGATTTTGTCAAAATAGAAACAGAATAGCTCGTACATGCGCTTCACAAGGGCGAAAGCCATTTTTCAAGTTGATCCTGCTGTGAACAGAGTAAGAGCTTTCTGATCTTCACGACACTTTGAAAATAATATATTCCAAATTAGTTAATATTTGGGTAACTGGCAATGTTTTTGAAAAGAGAGAACGCAGACCATAACAAATGTTTGGAAAAGATTCAATTTTAATCAGTCTAGCCAATGTTATCAATCTATTCTACATTTCATATTTAACCTTGGGTACACTGTGGTCTTCCGTTATACCAAATAGAAAATCCTCCATGGTTTGTGATACTGCTCGCCAGGGGTAATGCGGTTGACACTAGTTCAAGTTATAAATGCCTCGATCCGTATGAGAAGAGATAGAAATACGAGATCTACTATCCAAGAAAAGTAGATATCCTACGCCTTTTTTTAATTGCCATACACAAAAGCTAAGATTATCATATGCCTCCGCGTGAAAGTGTGCATTCTGTTTTATCGATCTTTCGAAAATAAGTCTTGTCCAGATCTTTTATTCATATCGGTTGACAAAAGAATTACGAACTGTCCCTCGAGCTAGGTAAATTTCGGATGGATATCCGAGAACCACCGATTCCGCTACATAAAAAGTTTGTAGAAGTTTGTCTTTCCACAAAGATACGTACCTCTTATTATAGATTTTGTTATTTCTGCAGGAAACATTCCGACTTCCTTATAGTTCGTGTAGAATTATTTAACTTACTCTTGGAGTTAATAGTGGTCCAGGTTGGATTAGATTTAAATCTGGAAACCCCATTTGAATTCTTCCTGTCTGTATGAATGATTTTGTCTACAACCCCCAATGGATCTCCGAAAATATTTTCGGAACTGCATGCAATAATTACCACACCCAAAATTGCAATGAGAATTTGTTTGGATGAATAGTACATCATCTTGGATCAATTTTTCTTTGATAACTTGTTTTGTATTCCATTTTTCTCTTTTTATTCCGGATTGGTGAGTGATACTATGAAAATTATATGATCGCTATCATAGTAATTTTTTATGAACATTGAAGTTTTAAGACTTCTGATTGGCTTATAATTATTTTAGGGCTATTTTTTTTCTAAGACACTCCTTCTATTTGTTTATCTATTTCATGCCATAGTTTCAAGGTTACACGTGGAGCTAAGACTTCCCCGTCATGTTCAACCAAAATTCTCGATTCAATTAGATACTGTTCCGGCAGCTCTCAGTCACTATAAATGGTGGAAATTTGGAACGGGTTCACATTCAAGTGAACAATGTAGAATAATTGGTAGTATAAATATTACAGTGCTATTGGACTAAAATAATACGGTGTTAATAAGACATCTTGTTGTTGAAGGATCATCTCAATGGGTAATTGGTCGTAATGGTACCAGTGAAAGTGACGTACTGCATTCTTCTAGTAGTGAAATCCTGATGCCCCCCGTAACTGGGATTAGAGACTTTGTTGAGATGATTGATGATGGTTTACATTCCTACATCGCGATATCGCGATTCGAGATGGCAAAATCGTGGTCATCAATATTATCTGTACAAAATGCATCGATCAATGTCAAGAACGATGTTTTAAAATCATGGTCCCAAAATAAAACGCGTTGCTGACAAAGTGCATCGTCACACGTGTGAGTATTTTACATATTCTGACATCATAACACTACTCGAACGGAATAATTCATAGTCTCATAATGTGCAGAATTACCTCGGAAGCATTATAAGAAAATGCACTGCTTGTGTATCGTCATCCACAACACCATCTTCATGGAAAGTAGCACTTGGAACGATGAACGGGAAATTGAATGATGTGGTCATAATCGACCACTTCTACATGGACCAGACCCGCTTCTTTCAATGCATGGATAGCTACTCGCGGTTTTCTATGATTTATCCAGTACCAGATGGTACTGTATTTTTAGCAATTGTTGCTTTTGAATGAACTTGGGTTGCTCAATTTTGGCCTCCGATATATGTGCAATGTGACCAAGCGTTTGCAAAACATGAATTTATTGAATATTTAAAATATAACGGAACTGAATTTAGACCTATTCCGTCGAGACATCACAATAAGAACACTCCAGAGCCAAAACATGGTATAATTAGGACAATATATTTACTCTTCGTACATTCTTCTCCTAAAATGGATAAAACAATCATGGCTGTTCGAGCTGTGAGTATTTCTAAATATTTATATGGTTCAGACGTCATGTCTTTGTTCGAAATTGCGAAAGGATTTACAAAACCGTTGTTGAAATACAGCACACCAAATCACGTATCATCAGAATTATTCAAAGCACGTGATACAATTATCGCGAAAAAAAACTAAATCTCATCATGAGATCAAATACTACAATATATTCAGTAGTTAATCCTAGTGATCTTGTTCAGATTTTTATAAAAAATGGTAATGAGAAGAGAGGCAAATGGTCATCTCCTAGATTGATTCAATATACAGATATTGCGACTGGTAGAGTAACAGTCCGTGGACGCAATGGACATATAATAATTGCTTCTATTGAGGATACACGAGCGGCAATTGTGGATGATGTTTTCGCATCTGCAATTGTTGAGTCAATTGATAAATTAGACATGGAAATATCAGATGCTCTGGAATTTGACAAGAATAAGTCAGATCAATGTCAATCGATGATAAAGTAAATGAAAATTCTACCTCAGATTAAATCTCAACCACCCTCTCAACTAATGATGACATAAATACTGATGATACCTTCAGTACGATTTGTACTGTAGAAAAACATGACGAAAACTCCAAACATGGTGACCAAATTGAAGTGTATTGGCCAATGGACAATCAACATTACAATGGTACAGTTGAAGCATTCAATGATGGTAATCATAAAATAGTTTATGATGATGGTGATGGTGAAAATCTCAATTTACAAACAGAAAATTGGCGTCACATCGACAGTCTGGCAAGTGCATCAACTTATGCTGGTACTGAATTGAACTCAAACGAGCAAGATATTGTGAGCTCGATGATCAAAACTATCGGTAATAAGTCTTTCATGTGTCATCACGCACAAGGTTATCAACAACCTTTGATGATTAAAGCATATGAAGATGAAGAATTTGAATTTAAAAAGACGGTAATTGTATTGAATAAACTAGCTATACTAAAGGATGCAAATGTTATATCATCACATACCATTTTCAAAATAAATGGAAATGATGATGATTCGTTAAAATTGAAAGCAAGAATTGATCCTCATGGCAATGCGGATTCGATAAAAACCGAATTAAAATCAGATTACTACATGTGCTCGCGAAGCGAAGTGAGGATAGTATTATCAACTGCATCTCTATACGGTTGGAGAGTGACAAAGGCTGTTGTAAAAGCAGCGATTCTGCAAACTGGACAAGCGCAAAGAGATGTATATGTGATTAATCTTCGTGAGTCAAAAGATAAAGAATTTTATTGGCTACTGCTAACTGCAGCATATGGATTGGTCAATCCTAATTCCAAATGGCAAAATCAATCAGATAAAATGTTTACCCAACTGGGATTAACACAGAGTTATGTGATCCCGCAACTATTTTACATATTTAAAAATGGTGAATTAGTTCTGCTTGATGCTAAGGTAGTTGATGATATATTGATAACCGGTAAAATTGAGATGGTAGATAATGTTTTAAGTGGATTTGACAAAGTTTTTAAATTTGGTACTGTAGCGCATGGACTTGGGACTATACGATTTTATGGAATGAATATTGTTCAAAACGAAGATTGGGCGTGTTCGATAAATGCTGACGAAAAATTGAAATCATTGAAACCATATACAATTACTCGTTCAAGAAGACGAGAATGTGATAAAAAATTTAACAGCCATTGAGAAATCAGCCTTTATGTTCGTCAAATCGTCGTTGGGATGGCTTGGAATTGCGGCATCATTTTTTTATCCATTTTACAGTAGTCATTTTCAACAGCTACTACCAGATGCAAAGGTGGCAGTATCATCAACTCAGACGAATACACTTCACATTTTTAATAATCTTCGTACGAATATTTATTTTCCGAAAGCATCAAAAGGAAAAGCTACTATTACAGTAGCAATATTTATAGATGCAGGTCGACTATCCGACCACGGGCAGTTATAGTATATATCAGGATTATTAATTGGTACATTGGCGAAAGACTCTATCATCCATGTACTTTCGTGGATGTCTCACAATTCTAAAATACCAGTTGGACCTATTGCCGCTGCAGAAATATTAGCAGTATCAGAGGCAATCGATGATGGCAAGAATCTAAAATATGTCTTATCGACATTATTAGGAATTCCTGTACGTCTGGTGATAATTGTGGAGTCAAAATATTTATATACATAGCTTTCGACTAGAAGAAACTCGATCGATCAATTCGTGCAGATGTACACTGCATTCGATTTGAATATGAGATGGGTAATGTTGACGAGATTGGGTGGCTACCCGGCACGATCAATCTAGCTGACCCTGGTACGAAAACTGACAGTCCTCTCTGCCAGTCCCTTCAGATTTTGATACAAACAGGTAAGATCCGGCTTGATCTCTCCAGAAACGAGTCCCATATCAATGATCTCGTGAGAGTTGTGATGGGAACGAAGAAATGAAAAAAGTTATTTTCATAAAATGTTTCAAGGTTATTCAAAGAAAAATCACCTCTTTTAAAAAACGTGACTTTTTTAGAAATTGTTGAAAGGAATGCAAAAAATTGGATTACGGGGTTTTCGCTGGCACGAAATGTTTGATGGGAAAGGAACAAAAAATGTTTTTAGAAATGCACCATTTTTTAAAACTATCATAGACTGAAGTATGACCGTTGTTCAGAAATGAGACTGGAAATTCAACACATCACAGGACAAGGATGACGATGATGGATGTTGTTACATAGATGGGGAGAAGGATAAAGATGATGGATGTTGTTACGTAGATGGATCTGCACTCGTGCCGTTACTCGGATTTCTTTGTGAGGCGCTTGCAGAATCGCTTGCATAATAGCTTGCAGAAGCATTAGCAGCGCTGACGGAAGCATTTTCAGGCGCGATGGCAAGTGATGGTATGCGTGGCGTAGTACCAAATTCAGGCAGATATGAAGTTCCTTTGTCCACAGCGGTACGAACTTCCGTCGCCATTCTGCTTACAAATACAGCAGACACATCACCGACATGGAGTAGTGCAACATGCATTGGTTGCAGAGAGTTCGGGTACGTCTGTAGAGTAACTTGCACCTGATCCAGTTGAGGTATATGTTCGGTTTCAGTCACGCGCGCTGTTACAAGCTCGCTTCTCAGACATAAAACTTCCTTCACAATTGTTTTGTTTTTTGATTTCTCTTCAGTTAATCTGTTATCATCATGACTTTGTCGCCTCGTGAGCTCTGCAATGAGGTTTTCTATTTCCCACATCACGAACCATTTCTTGATTTACAATCCAATCTCGGATTCTGGTGAAGAACCTATCCACTGTATCTGCTATTGTGAAATTGTATTGTCGCAGCTGGGGAACTTGTATGCACTCCATTATTCCGTACTACCAGTCCGTATCAAAATATACCGCATCCAGAATCTCCTCGTCTCCTACATTCAACATGTCAACATCTGCATCATGTGGTGGTGATTGTACGGGTGACCCTGGCGGTACAGGAACGATGTATCCAATTTCTACTAACAGCCCCTCAATAATTTATTTTCAACAGTCCGGAGTTTGCACTTCAGTATTACTTCTCGGTATCTCAACCGCTGAAAATACCCTCACTTTCCAATAACTGGCTTCATCCCCAATTATGAGATACTGCCGCTCTTCCTCCGTTTTTAAATCAATTATCTCCCGTTCTTTTCAGTCGTAGTGCACAAACGGATCGATCATTAATTTCCACAAAGGAGCCCAATATACCTCTTCGGAACGTCTTTTAGCGAGTAGAACTTTTTTCAAGTCGTAATCGGATTTGAAAAACAAGTCAATTAAAACACTATCGGTACAAACAGCTCTTAATTCATCCGGAAGCGGCGTGATTATACCATAACCACTACTATTAGTCAGTGGTGGGTCACCATGCTTCGTCACAAGAATACCGTCTCGGCAGCAATGCATGAATGTTGTTATGAACAATTCAGCATATTCCATTCCCACAATTTGATGGTACATCTGTTGCATTAGTTCATCACCGTGAAGGAATGGTTCCAGATGATGCGCAGGTATGGGGGACGATGGTGCAGTTATTAATTCTGACGGTTCCATCTTTCAACGAGGTATGGAACTTGCATATAGTATCGAGACATTTTTGAAACGGGCATGCTGAAGACATCAACATCATGCCAACCACGCATAATTGGCTGTAGCAGCTGATGTTTCCGCACGGTAATAATTTCTCACTCGTGCTGTACCACGTCTCATACTTGGCTCAAATGCAGCATCCTATTACCAGTATTCGCGCTGATGGAACATGTACCATTCCTTTATCGGCCGCGGAAGAATGCTTGGTGTCTCAGCAAAAGTACCCCACACTTTACTACGATCGTACATATCTTTAATTAACCGAACGGCACGTGTTTCATATTATAATTCTTCAGGACATCGTACCCACAACGTATCAGCCGATTGTCGTGCAAAAGATCTCAAAACTTCGCCTCCTGTATGTGCCCAACGTTTGTTACAACTATCCTGACGTGTCATCCTCACAATTACATTTGTCGCCCCACTTCCGTACGGTACATCAGGAATGGTTTCATACCTACAGCCATCCAACATTCAGTTCGACTTACATTGATCAATGTATTTATTAACCTCAAACGGTCGTCTTGATCTTACTCCCTGGCCGTTTCTATTGTATCTATGTTCGTGTACCAGATCCGTATGTGAAAGGTTGATATTTCGACTGTACGTTGTTCAAAATTGATCTTCTAATGTTACAATAGAAGATTCCTTTCGTTTTCTCAATGGTGCCCATTTCGTTGGTTGTAATGTATTCCTAACGACTGGTGAAGAAATTTCAGTTGCCCTTCCATTGTTCCGTCTCGCAATTAGTATTGTTCGTATTCTTGCCCGTGTAAAATCGTTATTTCTCGATACACCACGCGGCGTTCCGATATTTTTCGACATGTATGTTACAACAGTCGGCGCAGTTTCAATATTATGTACTAGAAATATAGACAGTCAGTATGTTCAATTGTGATTATTGTGCTTATTCCGAACGGTTATGTGGCGCTCAATCCCCTTATATAGAAAAAACTGTTGTTCTCTGCCTGTCATGGTATGTGACATATGAATAGCTCCTTCAATTTGAAAATTTCAATTTACGTACCGGTCGTTAAATTCACATTTGCCATGGCATCTCCTCTCACGCTATGCGATACCGTTGATGCCCTATTATATGGTTTTAGCCGTTTCGGATTTCTATGAATGCCATCCCCCTCTCCAAAACGTCAGTGTCTGTTATTTGAATTAGTCATACTTTGTATGAATACACAGTTTTCTTGTAACTTGTCAGTCCCGCTGGATGCTGTACCGTTTTTCGTTTGTTGATGATTAGGACCACTGTGTCCGTGGGAGTGGAGAAAGTTGCGTCGTTAATATGTTTTGCATTTGATGCGATTGAAGACTGAACAGGTAATAGTAACGTGCGGAGAAAAGTTGTTTAATAAGTTTTTTTAAAATAACTATGTTACCAGGTATACTCCACATATACACCTTTTTTCATGACATACTTATACCCTAATAAATTTTCGTGACGATAAGACTACCAATACTAATACCAGTCGGCTACATTATAATTTCTGAATTTAATTCAGAGTCCCGAAATAACTTGTTGCGTTATGGTCCATTAAATATTCTTCTAGACTTTTTCGTTCTGTTTCATCAGTAAAGATATCGTGAATGGACCTCCCTTCCAGTTTACCGTCATAGTCAATGTTAGTACGATATCCGTCATGGTGTCTTTGAAACATCATTTCCGCTTCTATCCCTCTCAACCATTTCGCTTTCTCCTCATCCGTAACCTACTGGAACATATCATCATGGCGTCGCTCGCTATTTCTAGAAACCGCTTCGAAAATAAATATAGTCATGTTGTGAATGATAGTAGCGGTGCATCCAATCTTCGATACGAATTCTCTACTTTCCATTTGAACAGAACTGTGAAAAAGGTTGAATTTAACCTTCATTTCCTTGAAGAAATCCCTGCTTCCCCTTCGCATGTTTTGATGCGCTTTGTTGAACTGTTCACATCTCCTACCTACTCATTCTTTGTTCCCCTCCACAAATATTGGCCACAGGGATAATTACAATCTGCAAGGAAATATAGAAGTTTCCGACTGTTAACGGATGCACGCACAACATACCCATCCTCTTCGAACAGATTAATATCCGATAGGAATAAAACTTGTAGTAAGTATGAGGCCGTCAACGTATTTCTGCTCCCAGGCAGTTGTACAAGAAGGCTATTCCAATTCCAACAGAACTTATCTAAATCAATCCACACTTCAACACTCCTTCTTCTTTCTTCACTAATTTTCTCTTCCGTGTCGGTATAATTCCTTTTTTCGCTTCGTACATTTGGCTTGATCCGCACGAATTCAAAAAAACTATACACCCCGGAAATCCTCCAAGCTCATACTTCAGTTGAAATCTGCTCTTTTCTTTCTTCGTTCGCCTCCTTTTGAGGAAAATTTTACCGTATAGTTCAACTATTTGAGTACAGAACAGTTGAACATAATACCGTACCATGTCCGTCTTCGATACTTTTGTCCGCTCCCGCACGGCCGCATATTATCCGGAACGTAGAACACAGACAGTATTTTCATCTCACAAGTTATGTCCTCCCGAATTCTGTTGATTCTGTCGATTCCCAAACTTTTGGAATTAAATGGAGTAAATCATGTTCTCTACGGTTGTATATTGATTTTGAAATGTTGAAAAAGTGCTGGAAAGTCTAATTGGTACAAATTTCTTTGCTGAATATGAAAGTTGCCGCTTTACTAGTTACGTCGGTTGCATCTTCCCTGTCTATACTTTCCGTGCCGGTTTCTTCTTCTTCATCCACATCTTTCCCAACGCATTCCTCCAAAATGAAGTTGTCGCTGTTGTCGCTGCTGTTCCATGATACTGTTCATGAGATTTTCATGTCCCTTTCGGTACTTACCAATAGTTCCACATCCCTTTCGTTTTTCAAGTCTAATTGTACTATCGCAATGCGAACTTTCTTCCTTTTGCATTGCCATGTTTAAGTGGTTTGATCTTCCGGCAGTGAGCAGAGCACAGTCCACAATTGAGCGTCTCCTATGCATAAGTCCAATATGTCACATTCTGCAATTTTCGATTCCAGATTCGGTGACATCTATACACGCATGTAGTTCTACACGGCCAATTGTTGCATTACACGTCCTTCATTTCCAAATTACAAACTGTACTTACACGAGACTCAACTGCTGTACATGGCCATAATCACCGCACTTCAGTGCAGTCATGAGTTGTGACTTCATCCGCGTTCACTCCTTATCCCACAGTACAGTCAATGTACAGTATCAGTTTCTCTCCTTGAATGTGGGAATAACCATACCGATTTTCATGATTGGATAATCACTTACGTAACATAAACATTTTCGAAATGGACAAGTAAAACAATGACGTTTTATTTCGTACATTTCAGTTGAAAACATCAACTCAGATAAAATTTGTCATTGTGTCCAATCCCTGTACTCCCCTTTGTTTCAAAAAAGTACTACTATTTAAAAAAACTCAACACCCTAACTAGAGATGCTCAAATAATTGTTTATCATTGTCATCATCAGGCCCCAAACTGTTTTAAAGCTCCATATGTGATCTTAGATAATACGATTTCGTCATCCCCCCCATTGAAGTGCACACTGTATACTTATTCGACACATGTCCACGTACATCACGATACTATTCACTGAAATGATTATTGCAATACGTAGGTTTGCTTCCCAAAATGATGTTTATGGCGTAACGAATTTCTGACGGATCGACCTGTTCTGCCTACGGTTCGAAAGGTGAGGTACTGGGTACATCATGAAATTACAAATAGGAATATTCAAACGGAAATTTGTCAAGAGTTTCACTAAGTTTTAGTTTCAAAATAGCCGTCATCATTGACGGCGCAGACCCGTCGGAGATGATTTGTCACTAGTCTCAAATACACAAAGTGACAAAAAAATCAAAGTTGTCGTTTCATTAAATGTCTGTTATCGCTTTCTATGCTAAGAAATGAGACTCACCACCAACACCCCATACTCCCCTCTCTGCGTCCACCCAAAGTTCTTCTTCACGAGATAACAGTACCTACATTACCATACAATACATACAATTCTGTTTTTACCGAGATGGCCCCAGACAAGAACAGTGAATATGTAAATTTCAATTTGAAATTTATTCCTTGTCATGATTTCATGAGTTCATGATTTCATTATTTCATGATTGCTCCTTGTTTTAGGACTTTGAAAATACTTACGTGCCTGCAAATATATTTTTCGTTCCAGTTTCTACCGTGCCATGCTTAAATATATGACCCGTATTCTTCCTAAAAAAATTTGTTTACATCACTTTCACTGCAGTCTGCAAGAGCCGACTACGAATCTTACTGCATTGGTGTACCATGTTCGGCTGTGGGATTGTAGTTGATCAAAAGTGATTGTTCGATAATAATTATTTATTGGTAGCAGATAATGGTGATGCTGCTTATATACTAAATAAATTGAGTAGTTCTATCGATTATTCCACAATCCAGAAGGAGAAGGGTGACGAAAATAAAATGAATGCGTAGAAACTTGTGAATATAAAATAATGTGGCCCCCCGAAGTGGAGGAACAGAAGGTGAGGAATGCCTTGAACCTGAATCTTAGATTGGAGCAATACTTCCGATTCGGCGTACAACGCTTGTGAATAGAGCTACAGTCCCCTCTCTTTTATAGAGTAGGGGCAGCACGAATTTTAGCAGAAACTAATTTAGGGGTGTTCTTACGAAGCAAGGGGAGTTCAAGCATTCATGGAACATCCTTGTATACTTGTGCAAGTGGCTTAAGCGTGTCATCCGATTCACTCAAGTCCTTCCAGCGTACTTGAACTAATATACCAGCGGCGTTGTCTAAGAAATTCATCGATCGCTGTATTTGCATACCGGTTTCAGATGTGGGTACATGTGTCATGATGGCTTCTCTGTCCATGTCAATGTCATGGAAGAACTTCAGTCGTGTTTTGTATACATCTTCTGAACTACCATTGTGAAGGTCCTCGACTTGATATACGAAATACGAAACGGCTTTGATGACACGTCACAGACCGCGTCATTGGAGCCCAAGCTTTTCTCCATCATGGAATTGATCCCGGGATACAAGGACTAAATCTAGTTTACTAAAGATCGGGGGGGTTCCTTTCGAAGCAGAAAATCGAAACCGTTCTCGGTTGGACTGTAGAGTGGTATGCACTAATGAATTTAATTCCGAAAGTCGGTCTTGTAGGGCGGAGATGTTAAATGGTCGTTCTCTCTGAATATCGGAGATTGTGACCGATGTAGAACTGTCCGAACGGATGAAGGTGAAAATTGGAGGCCTGGGTGCCATACCAGCCATAGGTAGAGCTATATTATACCTATGCGTCCATGGTGAATTGTTAAGAGCACGTTGAACAATTGGTACTAAACAGGGTCATTTTTCCAAATCCATTTGAAGTTCGGATAACAATGCGCGAAAACATCTCCGCAATTATTACCGAAGAAGTTAAACAGCTCCATTACTCCACGGCGTGTATGAAGGTGTGAAATGGTTCGGGACTTTCAGACCTTTGCTGACAATCCAAACGGTTTAATTTCTAAAACGGGTTGGGCCGTCAGACAGTAGTCCAGACGGTACAGAAAATGTAAGAAACTAGTCGATTATTGGGTGAGCTTCATTCTCGGCAGCAGTATATACAAACGGAAAAAATCACTCGTAATCGGAATGGTCGTTTCTAAACATGAGAATGTATTTCTCGCCAGTACAGCTTTTTAGTAGCTGGATATAATCGAACTGGAGGAGATGGTTGGGATTTGTTCCATGAACGGCTCGGCCATATGGGCGAGGCAACTACCCTCCACCAGTTGTAGAAGTACAGTGTATGAAAGCGCGTACAAAAGACTGTACGTCTATTTAGATTGTTAACCATTCATATAGTGATTTGAGTGTCTTCTCCGTAACGGTACGGACACTGTGTTTGCTTGTACCTGTATGTGCGATTATACAAACCCATAGCTGGAGATAATCGGCGTTATCAGGAATCCACGTAGTACGGTTTGGAAATTTCCAAAGTCTTTATACGTGTTGGAGGGTTGCGGGGATTGTTTTGCAGGTGTTATTTTTGGCCTATGGTATAGTTTGTACTGTGGACGATGGAAAATCTGCGGCAGAAGATGATGTTAGAACTGAGATGTAGACCAAATGACTTACAGTTGATGATGTGGACCATCTTCCGAGAAGGTCAGTCCACATACTCTATGGGTCCTTCATATGCATACAGCTGTAGTCATACATGCTTAAGAAAACCACCCACCTTAGGACATTAAGTATTGATGTCTGGGAGAGATGGGGAACAACCGAAAACGGATCGAATAATAATATAAGATTATTATGATCTGGGAATAGATTAGGATCTGTGACTAGATAAAAACTTTGAGGTGTAGCTATTAACTAATGCATACGATCTAATGTCGCGAGTAAAGCTTAGACCTCTTTCTGGGGAATTGATCAACAAAATTGGCTCTCGTTGAACCGACTGGAGCAAAATTCAAGCGGGCTACGACGTTCATTCGCATGAGATTGGTCAAGATCCTGGATAGGAACCTGGGTAACAATTTCGGACCATATGGAATCTGACGCATTCATGTATACACACAGGGGCTGAGTCTGATCACGGTGAACAAGAGTAACCTAATGGGCGAAAGCCTGTTTTGTTTTTTGAAAAGAATTCAGTTCAGTCTGTCCCCAGCTCACATTGCGGAGATCAATTCGAGATACCGAACGGCATTTACGCTTTTCCGTACGGTTGTAGATGCGTTCCATAAATTCATAAAGTGGAGCAATAGTGTCCCTAAAGTTTGGAATACTATGTTTAACCCATTGAAGGGCACACAGAAATTGTTGAAGGTGCGCTCCTGTGTTTGGTCCTTCCCTGTTCAGTAGAGCATCCAATCATCTTGGATGGTAGCGAATACCATTGCTGGAAATAAGGCGACCAAACCTGTTCACAGAAGTAGAAAATAAGATGCATTTGGCTGGGTGCAGTCGAAATTTCCGCATGGTATACATATTGATGAGAAAATTGATGCACGAAAATAAACTGGGGATGGAATTAGAGAAGAGAAGAGTGTCGTCCAGCAAGTAAAGAACGTTAGGTCGGAGGTTGAACGGTAATATGTCTGCAACAATTGACTGTAAATGCGTGACCGCGTTCGTTGTTAAATGTAAAACTCTCGTAGGGGAGTGAATAACGTTTGGTGTAATAATTGATTGCAGTTTCTAAGCATCTGCATGTAGCGAAAATTACCAATATCCATTACATAGTTCGAACTTAGCAAAGAACCGTTCATCGGAGATTTTCGATAGATCATGCTCCAATTTGGGCCTGAGGAAGTGCTGCCGAACGGTAAATTTGTTGATCGGTCGGAGGTCGACCGTAAATCTGAATTGTGCCGGGTCTTGATTCAGAACCAGGAGAGGAGCACAGGTCCAATCTGAGGTCGGATTGGAGTACGCCATACCAGTACGTACTGAATCAGCCATAAATTTCGAACGAAATTCTTTTTGCTGTTGACTGTAATTTCTAATGCGCATTCTCAAAGTTTGTGCATCAGGTGTCAGCTCTAGTTTTAGCGGTTTGATGTCAGCTGCCGAGTCAGAAGAATGTTCTTTACGGAAAACGTCGAAATTGTCAGACAACATTTTCTAGAGAATTGCCAAATCAATTTCTGAAAGTCCATTATTATGCGCGGTATCCATCATACAATGTACAGATTTCTAAATTTCTCCATTCTGATTTGCGTCTATCGGGCCTAGTAACCAGGGATCCGGAAATGGGTTACAGTCCGTACGGGCAGTGTAGTAATTCACACGAGGACGTTTCACGTGATATGGGTTTTTTTCTTTTAGGTGGTTAGTACGTGCGACAATCAGGCGGTGTACATGACCACCAGTTAATTATTTTTCTGCGGTTGTAAGGTTACCAACTTTAGAACAGTGTGCTCCATCCAATACTGAACGGTTCGATTCCAGAATACTGTTGGTGTCCATTTTGAGATGGTGTAGTATTGGGCGGCCAATAAGCAGATCTTCACAGGCTAGTTCATCGTCAGTAATGAGAAAAGCGATATTTTAATACGTGCCAGTTGACCGGATCGGACGTTCAACACAGTAGGTGACACAGTCCATGTTCGAGAAAATGAAAACGTTTGAGCTCCATCTCCGCAGCGGAGAGCGACACGTAAATGTACCGAGCGGATAGCAGCTATACTTTCAATACATTATAATGATGCTTTCTCGGTGAGTGTTGGAGAGACCGAGATGTCGTAACTACCATCATCAAACCTACCCGTGGCATCGATAAATACTGTACCAGCCGTAACAGTAATTGAACATGAAGGTGAATCTAATGATACCGGGACTGATGTGCGCTTCTCTAACCTACCGGTTGTTCTGGAGGAGTTTTTGTCACCATATGAAGTGCTACAGGAAGTTGATGGTTGATAGTTTCGACTACGTGTTCCATATGCCAGGCCATCAAAATATTTACTGGAAGAAATGTCAGCCTTCATACTTTGTTTGTCTTTAGTTGTAGAATTCGTACAGTCGTCGATCCAGTGGAAGTGTTTGGCCTTCTTACATTACGGGTACGGACAAGGTGGAACAAACATCTCTTTACTTGTCTTGATATCCAAGTCAGACTTTCCGTTTAAAGGAAAGACTGAAATCTTGTTAAAAGTTCTCTCAATGTACTTCGATATCATTTTTGAATTTCCATTTTTGGTACAGTATTTATTCGGGCCAACATAGACGATTTTAAATGCTTCCGCATGCTTAACTGCGTGTGCCATGAATCCATTAAAATTCTCTCGAAGGTCAGCCTCAGCGAACGACAGATCTGAACAGAGACGGTCCTGTAGGTGGCGAGGCCGAATTGATGTAAGGAACTTTTTTACCGCAACCTTGGATGTATCGGTTATGACCCACTTTAAACCGTTACGGCGTAGTAAAGGTACATAGTTGATGAAAACCGATTGCATACAGGACAGTGAAGATCTGTCAGTCATGTCTATTTTCAGTTGTTTTTCGACAATGTTGTCAAGATCCGGAACGGTGATTAAATCTTTTTTTCTTCTGCTATCTTGTCTATATACTCTCTTAAAACCGTATCGGAAAGCATATCATTATCTTCCGCACCATCAATAAATCCAAGAATCGTTGCGGATTCGATCCATTCGGGGTGAACACAGAACTTGAGGTTTACCGGACGAACCGATTTCATTGTTGTTGAAACATTACCTGTCAATTGCGATACAAGGGACAAAACCTCATTGACATATTGATCATTGAGCCCGAGGAATGTTCGGACAGATTCCAAATCGGTCTAAAGCTGCTGAAGGTGATTGACGGAGATTGATAGAAAGGACGGAGGTTGTACAATAAAAGAAGGCGGATTCGTTGAATCAGACATATTTGTTGTAGTCTTTGTTGTTGTTATTGTTCATTAAATATTTTTTGTAGGCCAAAGCGTTGGAAGTAATGACTGTACCGTGTACAGCTGTGGGATTGTAGATGATCAAAAGTGATTATTCTATAACAATTAGTTATTGATAGCAGACAATGGTAATGCCGCTTATATACTAAATAACTGGAGTAGTTCTCTGGATTGTTTCACAATCCAGAAGGAGGAGGGTGACGAAAATAAAATGAATGCGTAGAAAATTGTAAAAAGAAAATAGTGTGGGCTACCAAAATGGAGGAACAGGAGGTGAAGAATGCCTTAAACCTGAATCTTAGATAGGAACAATACTTCCGATTCGGCATGTAGCGCATGTGAATACAGCGCTACAATTCGATACGGAATATATTGTGAGGAAATATTTACGCGACCCCAAAAACACACTAATATGTTCCTTGCAATGCGTATTTGATTTATCTTTCTGCATATACGCTTGTTTCTATGTGAACTTACTAAGAAAGAAACGGTATCGATTTTACGAAATGAAGTATAAAGTTCCCGATTTCATGCTACGATTTCTGTCGCTTCTGCTATGACCTATTTCCATCGTTCAGAGGTAATCTTCAGTATTCTTGTTCTACGCATTTACCAATTTTCCAGCAGTTATGGTCACAGAAACTTCAAGCAGCACTCCCTTCCGTCCAAAGTTCGGATGGGACTTTCGAATAACTCCCTGGACTGACTGTCTTAGTTGCCAGGAAGTCTACGCACGTGCTGTCGAACTATGGAAGAAGTTCTTCGACAAGTTAGCTGATATCAATTCAAAGAAGATTGTTCGTGATTCACGTGGAATCTATATAAAATCCCAGATATTTGATAGATCATACTTCCTTTCCTCCTGAATCTCTGATGCCATCATTAGCTCTGATTCTGGTGCATCAACTCTTGTTGCGGCACTTGACGTCCGCGGGTTCTTGTCTGTAGCCACATCAGTGTTCAATACATTTGACAACTTAATTTCTATTAAGCGTAAGTTGGCTTAGTCATATATAAATTACGAAGTTCACTTTTCCGCTCAAGTCGCCAAGTATCACCCGCTTGGTAAATCTCTAGAGCCCAATGATTCGATTTTAGACATAATGTTACTCTCTGGCTTGAACATTAATGATGCTCAGAGAATTCTGATTCTATTCTCAAATTGCTCTCGTAATATAGTCACTGATACTGATAGCAACGACATATCGTCAATAAAATCACCTACATCGAGGTAGTATCAGTACTAGGTCAGTGTGACACCAAAAATTTCAAAAACCACAGTTCAGAATATTCAACTTTCATTGCGAATACTGCTAACATTGGAAACCAGGGTTCTAGTCTTAATAATAACCGCGATCGCTCCAAAATAGTCGTCGTCAGAATAGTGATAGTCGTCAAAGAATGACATCAGATACGTTTTTTGCTTACAAACTACAGACCTGATGCGCCTTGTGTGGAACTCACGGGCATTGGGAAACTCAGCACAACAACAACAGCACAGTAAAAAAGGATTCCCGTCTATTAAGCCTAACAATAGCAACAATTATCTTCTCAACAATCATGGTCATGGCCGTAGTAAGGACAATGATAACAACATCGACAACTCTTTTTCCAACGAGAATGTGATGTCATTTACAACCTTGCTCGTGGCTGATAAGGCCTTCCGCTTGCTTTCAAGTCTCTCTACATTGGGTTCATTGGTAGGTAATGGTGCGAATTTCAACGTTATTGGTACGGTGGAGCACCAAATGCTGAGACATGTCGATTCCTTGTCATCAATTGTTTTGAATCCCACACCGTCGTCCATAGATCAGTACCAGCGGTCGCAGTGTAGTACAGGATCGTATGCGAGCGCAAAGCGCAGAATTATGGAGAGCGCCAAGTTGACTGTACGTTCTGACAGGAACAATATGGTTTGTGTAAGGCATCTAATTGTTCACGCACCATCTCAATGGGTCATCTGTCAAAATGTTTCAAGTGTAAGTGATGTCTTGCACTATTCTTGATACAGACTCTGATTCCCCCTGTGAATGTTATCAGATACTCAATACGGATGACGGTTGATAATCATCAGTGTACCATTTGAAAGCTTGACAGCGGGATGTATAAATAGAGGCCATGATGGCTCCCATTCCTACATCCCTTTGTGAAGCTTTCAAATTGTAGACTATCCAGAATCCTTCTCATATGGTAATGAAGCATCGATTAACATCATAAAAGATGTGCTAAAAGCTTTGGCGCAGACTTAGCGGATTATGGACAAGGCTCATCATCATACCTGTGCAAATTATACATACAGTGGCAACGGTACAATTTCTTAGCGGAACAACATCTGGTGTGAAGACATCCAGAGGTACCTTGGCACTGTTATCAGGAAATGAATTCAATTCATTGCTTACTCTGCTACTCCTCTGTTCTTCTATATTGCGTTCAGCTCGCTCGATCGCCAAGTTGGCGTTGAGTTGAACTCAACGATGTCGCCAAGATTGAACGTTTCTACCTTTAACAGATCAGATTTTGTCACTGTATGGATGGCTACTCACTATTTCTTGGCAGAGTACCCAGTGCCCTATGCGCCAGTATAATCTTCCATTCTGGGATTTAAGACTTCTTGGGTCTCTCAATTTTGGACTCCGATTACAGTTCAAGGTGTCCGAGATTTCAATAACGGCGAATTCAAGAATTACTCGAATGCAAATGGTTTGACATTCATACGGGTACTGTTTCGCACTCATCGCAAAACTTTATTCAAACCTGAATATGGAATTATTCGATGCATTTCTCTTCTACTCCTGCACGCCTTCCCCTAAATCTACAAGTCAACTCTGCCTCCTCATGCAGTAACATTATAAATTGACCTGTACGGTGCCGATGTACTTCGTCATTTCAAATTTTGTAACTGTTTTACAAAGCCCTTGGTGACCTATACTACTCCTGAATCCATTTCGTCTGAATTGGTATATGCCCGCAACACCATCATTGTTAAACGAAAATTCGACCTCGTTATGCGTACGAAATCAACCACTGACCTGGTAATCAATCCCGGTGATCTTGTTCAAGTCTACTTAAAACTATAAATGAAATCGAGGCAAATGGTCGACCTCTCATGTTGTTTACGAATGTGACAGCTTTGCCAGGATAGTAACAGTGGCCGATATGAGTGGGTAC
Source organism: Odonthalia washingtoniensis (assembly GCA_032358235.1). Lineage (NCBI taxonomy): Eukaryota > Rhodophyta > Florideophyceae > Ceramiales > Rhodomelaceae > Odonthalia > Odonthalia washingtoniensis. The sequence goes on along the minus strand of JAULBU010049248.1, from coordinate 2,311 downwards.
AAGATAATCTCCGCTTTAGAAGACACCAGGTATGCCATTGTGGACGATTAGTTCGCATCATTAATCGTGAAGTATATAAAGAAACTCGACTGTGAACTTGATAATGCATTGGAACATGACTCTAACTCAGAATCATGTGCAAATGACCAAATTCAACTATGCTCAACTGACAACGAGTGTTCCAACTCTGAACTGTCAGGTATCAGATGTACCGATAACATTACCATCAACAACAGTACGAACTAAACCTGCGATAACTCCTTCTCATATTATTCCAATCCCATCTCACTACATGATGCCTCCAATAATGGCGGTACCTACTCCGACTCAAATTCAGAAGAAAATCTTCAATCTTCCAACATCAATATTGGGGACCGAATTGAAATACTATGTCCTTTCGAAGGGAAATATTTTCCTGGGACCGCTGATAATGTCTAGTGTGGTCGTCATCAAGATTTTTACGATGACTGTGACAAGGAATCAGTGCGACTGAGCTGTGAAATTGGAGTTGAAGAGAAAGTCTTAACAGTTCGTCAGTGTCTATTCGTCCAAAGCGACAATCCAAAGAGAAATATGTCTTTGGCTTGATGCTACGAGCACTCAGAAATACATGAGACACCGTGCTCTAGGATTCCAACAACCTGTTATTATCAAATACTACAACGAAGAAGAACTCAGCTTCAAAAAGATAGTCTTCGTCATCCATCATCCATCATCCGTAGTCCGCCCTTCCGGTCAATTGCAACTTCATCACGTCTCACACCATCTACAAAATTAAGGTCAACGACGACAACTACCTCTAGCTCAAGGAAGGAATCGCACAGCATCAAAATGAGGACTCTACCAAGAGAGAACTCAAGTCGAATTGTAACATGTGCTCACCAAGTGAAGTAGAGATTATTTAATCCATTGCGGCAATTAGTGGTTGGAGATTATCCAAGGCCGACGTCAAGGCGTCGTTTCTTCTAAATGTCTTTACAAAACGCGATTTTTATGTGAAACCCCCCGTGAGTATCCGGACAAGTAGTTCTACTTGCTACTTTTAACTGCCACGTATGACTTCTTTAATGCCAATGCAAAGTGGCAATCTCAATCTGACCAACTTTCCATCCAACTTGATTTATCCCAATGTAAATTCCTCCTTAAACTATTCTACATTATCAAGGACGAAACATTCATCCTTTTTGCAGCCAAGGTTGTCGATGAAATTCTAGTAACTGGTCAAAATCATGCTGATGATAACTTCTTCATAGGTTTTGACAGGACATTTAAATTTTTTTCTGTATCGCACGGTCCCAGTAACCTATGTTCATACGGAATGAAGGCTAATGAATCTTGTTCCATCAATGCGGACGAAAACCGCCAAGCATTTGAGCCGTATCCGATAATTCCACTTCGGCGGGGAGATTCTGACTCTCAACTCACTGCAGTAGAAAATTTTTCCTTTATGTCACTTAACTATTCGATTGGATGTCAGGGTATCGCTGCATCCTCGTTCTGCGCATTCTTAAACAGTCACTTACAAAACTCCAGCCTGATGCTCATGTCTCTGTCCAATCCGTCGATTGCTTTAAGAACGGTCAAGAAACTAGGCACCAACATTTCCTTCCAGAAAACACTCAAAGGAAGGTTCGGTATTACTATTTCTATGTTTCCTGATGCTGGGAGTTCTATAGACCCTGGTAAACTTGCCTACATATCCGTTCTTCTCATTGGTCCGCTCTGCAAAGATCAGATTTTTTCATGTCCTCTCATGGATTTCCCACAAGTCGAAACGCCCAGTTCGATCAATTGTAGTGGCTGAAAGCTTGGCAGCATCCGAGGCAATCGACGAAGGCAAAACGCTGAAATAAGCGATGCTTACTTTACTACTGGTACCTGTTCGCCTTTTGATAATCGTTAACTCCAAAAATATGTACAAACCTCTCTCCACTCGACGCAACTCCATCGAACGATTCATTCCCGCTGATGTCAATTGTATCAGATTAGAATACAAGATGGGCAATGTCGATGAAATTGGTTACCAGGTTCAATTAACCTCTCCCACACTTCGAAATAAAACCGACTGCCCTCAATACCAATCATTACAGCTACTCATGCACACCGCAAATATTATACTTGACCTATATTTGTACAAGTCGAGGCGTAATGATCACTTCATTGGATAAAATGGTATTTCTCAAGAAAGGAGATTGATATGTAAATTTTAATTTGAAATTTAATGCTCGGCTTAATTTCATGGTTTCATGGTTTCATGGTTTCATGGTTTCATGGTTTCATGGTTTCATGGTTTCATGGTTTCATGGTTTCA
>JAULBU010049237.1:0-13157 GCA_032358235.1 Odonthalia washingtoniensis | reverse complement strand
ATCTGGTTGGGGAGCGACTTTGCCTACACGAGATGAACTTACGTGCCCGTTTCAAGATTTCTTTTGTACTTAAAGAAATTATGCAATCGTACATGGTTCTTACGGGCGATGAAGAACAGATGAAAAAGATCGGAACAGACAAGAACAATGGGATAAATCTGTGCGGTTCTCAACTGTCACGCTTGATGATTTGAAATCTCCTCCGTCATACCTAGAAGGAACTTTTCATAAAATGGTAATTTATGTTAGTGAAGAAACCTACCGTGATCACCATGTTTAGGGAGCCACGAAATCAGTAATGGGTGATTCTGACAATGGTTCGTCCCGGAATAGAATAGCATATAGCAGATCCCAAATTAATGACGATTCTAGGGACTACGTTTTCCTCTGAAGTTTTGATTGATTCATAGATGATGATGTAGTTCAAGGTATGAGCACTTTCGTTGTACTCGGAGGTGGTGGTGGCACAGCCAAGAACGACATGGATCCTAGAAGTGTGGGTAGAGGCATTTCTTCAAGTTGTTCTCTTTTGTTAGAATTCTTCATTTCATTAGTCATTGTCGGTTGCACAGATAGTAACAGTAATGATGATTTATGTATCCTAGCCTTGTTGAAAATTGTTTTGGAAATTGTTTCAATTTTTATGAATACTGATATTATAAATTTATCAAACAAAGGCGATGTTTTTGATGGTGTCATTGGCGAAAATGAAACATTAGGACTTGACCGTTCATTACGACGATTTTGATAAATGATGTTGCTGCAGATGATGTTGCATAAATAAGACGTCTCAATGCAATACTACCTGTAATACGTTTGGGTCCGCGCAGTTTGCGAATAACTGGTGTAAATGTCATATATGAAGATGGTTGGGATTTTTGGCGAATAAAAGGTTGTGCGCAGAGTTTGCAACGCTCGAAAAGTAGTCAGGTAAAGGCTCTTTCATGGTAATCCATGACCAAATTCCAAAATCGTAATGCCCGGAAATGAAAGAAATGAAAAATAAAAATAAATGACAGTTTTTGGAGCGAAAAGGTCCTTTACATGCTTCTTCCTGTTATTGTACGTCTGCCTACTACTCTATTATCAACATAGATCCAGACCCCACACTTAATTCACGACAAAGTTCTTCAGGTTCATCAATTCGATTAACTGAACCTGAACTGTTATTCGGATATGAAATAATTCGAGTTATACTTCAAAGCGGATCCGGAGTATTACGGTCGTTTTACTATCCTGGTTCTTTTGGATAGGAAGAATAATGCAATTATGAATAACGAAAGCTCTGAATTAATTGTGATGCTGAATTACTTTTAACATATATATCCAGAACACTTACGTAAGGAAATTGATGTGGTCGCCGACTCATTTTATAAGTCCGTTAATAACGGCGTGTGTCGTTGTGGCTTTGCAATAAAACAGGATGCTTTGTAAATTGCACGTATGTGTCACGTAGTAACAGGATTTTTCACGACAAATCTGTCCTTCAGAAAGGCTGGTATTTTTTTCTAAAGAGGAGTGATGAATATCCGCCGTGAATAGCATGATCAATCGTATGTATTAATTATTGATATCGTACATTTTATATAAATGAAAATACATTTTAATAAAATAAAAATCTTTCCAATTAGAAATGAAATCTATTGCTATTGGAAGAAATTCTTTTACTTCTTGAGCAATGTCTTCAATTGTAATCTATTGATATCTGAGGAAATCTATAGCACCAAAAATAGTGATATTATCCCGAAATGTGTTACAACCTTAAACGATAGAACGTTGCTCAGGACAATAAATGTACTGCTAACGAAAATTTTGAAAAAAAAAATAGCAACATTTTATTGCACCGAAGCAACATTTTTAGTGCTGTGGTCAGTCTAAAATTGATGCTATACGGAGAAATTTTACTGCTATAAATTTTTCTTTTTCCATGCAGTGTAGATACAGTGTCAAGTTCCTTATATTTGAAGTTTAGTTTGTAGTTCGCAATCCAATTACTTTGGCAGTATAGTGTCAAGTCGTGGCGCGGACCAACTTCTGGTCCATATAGATGAGTAATCAAGCCATCCGACATCGATATTGTTTGATGAATCAATCAATAGAAGCGCTTGTGGCCACTGTGAAAAATTTGTTGATTACTTTCTTCTCCCCGGGGCCGTGACATTGTAAATCTTTTTACAGTCAATAAAACCTATGCAATTCTTCACAGGTGCTCCATTCTCATGAATATGTCTAGCGTAGTCATTTTCCTTGAAATTAGTAAATCCCCTCCTCGTAGTGCAGAAAGTAGCTGGACGTATGTCTCGATAAACGACTCAATATATTACCAGAATACTTCTGAGATTTCGTAGCCTCTCATTCTAAACGTGAATTAGATATCCCTCCACGGACACGATTCGGCTCGTCTACCCATAACAATGCACCCAGCTGTTATTTCATCACAGTAGTAGCCGCGTCGTTGTGTTTTCGGTGCCAAGAAGTTTATTATTTGTGCAATTTTAAGCACATCCCGTTTCGAAAACCTGAAGTCGGTCAAGCTTTGTTTTCTATAAAAGGCTTTCAAATTGAACGTAACTCCTTTTTCATGGCGCCTATGCAAACGTAATTTCTCTCAGTTCTCCTTTCGATTTAGTAGTCTACTGTGCACATGATGGAGCAATTCCATGTCCATATTCAGTACCATGGCATGCCTCAGCATTCATAGTTTCGTCCTAATTTATTATTTGACTTTCAAGATGGAAAACGCAGTCTATCTCATAATGATTTTCACAGTTTCCGTTTTTCCGGTTTCCCAATTTGGCGGAGCCGCGGTTCATTAAACCGAAAGTGGGCGTTCTCGCAGGTTCATTAAATCAAAACTGGGCGTTTTGGAAGCATTTAATTAGGTGCGGGAGGGGGCTCTCAGATGAACACGGCCGTTCCATTTCGATGGTATCGAAGTGGCGGAAACGGGATCTGACACAGAGAATCGATACTGTAAAATTATTATTATTAATACTATGTATGTCGTTAGGGAAACAGCATCCTCTTTTCTATCAATTTCAGTATGAATTATATTCATATCAGGTTACCAATCTTACTTGTGCACAATCATTTTCACTAAATTCTCGTCTTATCCAAAAGTGAAAACGACAAATTGTTTAAGAAAACGACAAATAAATGGGTAAAACATTGTCATTTTTACCAATCAGTTTTATAAACTTCACTTATGCGAAACCTTCTATTATTTTAAAGAGCTTTGGTTTGATTTTCTACTACTCCGAACATTGAGTTGTTGATTCAACCTACTGCCGATTGTCGGGCTACGAGAAGTTAGTGGAGTTAGCGTGGGGTGGTGTCAGTTTCTCTGGCATTTTAATGTTATTAAATGTAAATTCAATTCATTTTATCCGCGGTTCTTCGACTGGGGTGGTGACTCGATATCCTGACGCAGCTACTCGTAGTTGGAGATTGTCCGAGTAGAAGACACGGGTCGTGTTCTCCTTTAGTCATTTTGGTTCGCCTCTGGAACTATCTGGCACTCATTTTGTGGCGCGCAGGGATCGCACTTGCTTCTGACACCGTTAATTACTCGGTTCAGGGCTTTTTGGGGTTGAGTTTCCTCTTCCGCTCGTATTGACAGTTAGGTGAAATTTCTGGTTCTTGGTTTTTCGTTAATGTCTACCTTTGTTTATCAAATGAATCGTCCCGGATCAGGCGATGATATGTATACTACTTTTGAGGTTTAGACCAAGTGGTGATAATACCAGTACTCATCGAGGATTAGATACTAATTCTTCAATTAGCTATTCTAGTCCTATGTCTTGTCAGGTCCCACGTGTCGGCCAATAATTCCGGTTTTTGCCGAGTCTGGCTGATTATCACCATCTTTCTTTCATGACACTGTAAGAATGCCCTTTTTGCGGCACTGTAAAGGTGCCGCATCATTACGAGTAGGTGGTTCCCTCGTCGTGTCATTCAGTACAGTACATTCTGGTTGAACTCTTTCCCATTCGCTAAGTGCATACGGATATTGTTGTCGCCTAAATCATCCTGCTCGCTCTGGGCAGTACAGTACTCTGCTTGTATAGTTACACATATGACATTTAGCATCGCGTGCAAGCTCCCGCGTTTCATGTCCTGTGCCAGAATTGACTGTCAAGCGTTCTTCAGCTTTTAGCGTGTTTGCGCATTCCGCTTACTCATCCCGTTGTATACCCTGCCTCGGATTCTTTCTTCGCTCGCAACCATCTTCTGCATGAAATCGCATCTTCATGCTACCTTCAGCGTCCACGCGGTGTTTGCTGCGTCCTTACGCATCTTCCCTTACCATGTTGGTGCTCCTTCTCCACGTTGGCATACCAACATGGCCATTTTCCTCATCATCAGTACCAACATTCTTCATAATACAGCATCATCTTAGTCACTATCATCGCAACATCGTCCTTATGCAACATTACGTCGCATCCTTCAACATCATAATTCTCACAATCATCGCATCATCATCATCATCATGCAATAATTCCATCATCTTTTTCCGTAACATCATCATTTTCCTAATCATCATCATTGGTTCATCAAAAAACATCATCATTCATCACATCCTGCAGCATTCATGATAACTCATCATGCAATATTATCTTAGCCGGTCCCGCAACATCAACATCATCATGCCGTCATTTTATCATCATTCATCTCGCCACCTCGTTATCATCATACAACATCTTTTTCCTCACATCCCGGAACATCATCGTTTATCATTCAAACGTCAGCATCATCGTCTCGCAACATCTTCATCTTCATTCTCACATTATCCGCAACATCATCATTAACTCATCTCACATTATCCGCAAACATCATCATCAACTCTTCTCACAATACCATCATCGTATCCCGCAACATTCACAACATCATTCAATATCAGCATCATGATCTCGCTACGTTCACCATCATTCATAATCCCGCATCATCATCTTCATGCTCCCGCAACATCATTTTCATGCTTCTTCAACATCATCCTCATATCTATTCTGAGCTGTGTCACACGAACCGGTCCACGCACTTTGATTCAACGTGGTGGAATAGACATGAGTTGGTTCAAATATTTACAGTAATGCATAGTGAGTAATGTATAGTGATTGTTGGATAACTGCCACACTTTTTGGCATTCCTATAAACGAACATCGCACCACTCCGTCTATACCTCGAAAACATTTTACAAAAATTATGTTCAACTCAAAAAAACACTAACTCAAGAAGGAGTCACCACCATAGAAAAGACTATTCCTTATTATATTAATAATTACATGTCAACCACAGGTAACATGTCAACTCCGACAGGAAAATAAAATTCATATGTTTCTTCTTCCAAATCAGTATCATCACTTGTACATCTGTTCTGTAGGACAAATTTGTTGTCGTCCGGCTGTCAGGGTGTATTGCGATGTCTAGCAGAGAGAAACCCTCTCGTAGCCCTCTCAAAACTCTCGGACGTCTCTCTAGCTTCACATCGCACATACACCCTGCCAGCCGGTAGAAAATCTATTTCTTGTCACGATAATGTCTATAAACAAACCTTCACTAGCTGGTTTGTGAGGTAACACAATTAGGTTTAAGGACAGTATAAATAAACATATTCAGAAATAAGATACTGTCACTCGGACAATCTCAAATTAATCTTATGAATTTAAAGAAATATTATTGGCTCGCTTCAAATATTTCTTTTTATTTCTTTCTCGTTTTTAATTTATTTTCTCTTTTTATGAGTGGAACAATAGAGTAAAAAATTTTATAAGTACTAGGTTAAAAAAAGGTAAATGAAATCTGACGGTCTTGGAAACCGATATCATTCTCAACCACTAAGTTTCGATTGAAAGTCCGTCCCATCACAAGTCTTGGCTGACTAACTTGAGCAGCATTACCACCCTGCTCTGACTTATCTCTACTAAGTTGTCGTCAAAAGGGAACCTGCACATATTGACCACACGAAGAATTATTATTCTACATCACTTCGAGTTTAATTAGACTCTATTCTCAACAATACCAAGACCGAAACCGAGAACGAAACTAAAAACAAAAACCCAAAAACCAGCTGCATTTGACAAAATTATCAGGAGATCAGAAAAAAAACACGCATTTATTGATTCCATGAAGCATGTGCACGGACGATTCTTTATATCTACAAATGAAGTAATTAAAGCTATCATTGAGTTACTACCTCAAAAATCTTTACTACATCCATTTTGTATGAAATCAGCATTGATTTATATTAACTTACGTGCCATCATGGCGAAGGCTGGTATTATTGTGCAAAGAAGACAGAGATTAGCTGTTTGTAAAGCTATAGCTTCAGCATTATATGAAATTGACTCAACTTTAAAGGATGATGCCAATATCAGAATATTATAATGGTGACACAGCCGTTGTGGAATAGAAACTACCATGAATAGTGAATACAGAAGTCGTTTCGACAAGTGCAATTGTTTCACAAGAAGAGGAATCAGGCTGTTGAAGAGTGGACGCAGCGGAGATGTGCTTCACTGAATTACAAAGGTATAGTGGAATCCTTGTAGAATCGGCAACTTGGTCTGAAGATAGACGTCCCCACTTGACTTACACTGAACAGAAATATTTTCCCCGTGCATACAAGGTAAACTGTTTCTCATACATTCTGAAAGGTCCTGCATTGAAATTCTGCAAGACACACATTGAACAGAAACCAGAAATTTTAGGAATCCGGAGCTGTTCTGGAAAATCTAAAATCACATTTTGACACTCCTGCTCATCAAAGACAGATTGAAGTGATGGCAAACAATCTTTCAATTGCAGTCACTCTTCATGGACATAGTGTTAATCGTATTGGATATTGAGTATATTATACCATGAAGCTCTACCTTATCAATCAATTTCCAAAGGAGAATATTGGTGATCTATTTAAAGTTCAGAGTCTGAGGCGTATCGTTGAGAAGCACGAATGGCCGCGATATGCTGGTGGAGACTATGCGTGATACCGTGTAGTATGACCAACTATACACTAAACTATCTCCATCCCTTGTTGTATGGCAAATGGGCATTAGTCGATGACTTCAGAATCCAGAAACTTCAAATAACCTAAGAGAAAAGAAAGAAACAGCCATTTTCATCGGATACGGCTCAACATACGCATACCCAATAAATTCAACTGTACGTGGTAGACCATCATCCTCATACCGTTCATCAAAAGTTCATTGCCATTCAAAGAACAAGCAGCCTCTACACAAATACACCCAAAATAAGAAATATAACATACGTTGTTTTAAGTGTAAGAATCTTGGACACTATCGCAACGAATGTCGAGAAAGCAATTATCCTTCTCTCAAATAATTTTTTAGGAGCATAATTAAAGAAATAGGGGACGTATTAATGTAGCTGCAGATCTAGTATTATTCTAATCGGTAACTGATAAAGTCAATAATTCCTTTGCCGAGGAAGAAGAGATCTATGTTACGGTGAATTATTTGAAGCGTCATAGTCGAAAGATAGAAGGATGGTGAAGATGGAGATGCCGATATATTCTAGACGTTGGTGACGAAAGATAGCATGGAAACTGAAAAACAGGTTTTTCCGCAACCGAACAGGCGACAGAAGAGCACATTTATCTTCCCGGTAATACAGATTCAAAAGCTGAACCACGATCACGTTCTTCTACAAACAGTATTGACTTTCCTGATACTGGAGACCCATTTTCTAATATTTCTACCTACTCCGGTTATTGTATAGTACATGCGGTACATCATACTGACTCCAAGAAACTACCAAATACTATCTTTTAAATGTTCAAGGGCGACGTACTTGATACTGGAACTCATGAATCAGTGATTGGACTTCGAAAGGCCATTTTATATTTCAACCATTACAGATTTGAGGCTTCTTTTTCACAACAAAGGGCGCTTTTTAAATTCTCCTATCAAACTCTTCCCTCACCAGGAAGAATTACTTTGTTTTCACGACCCCTGGAGGCTTGAAACAAATTATGATAAGCGTAATGAATGCAAATATACCACTGATAATAGGGCTTGATATCCTCGACGAACAAAGCTGAAATGTGTTAAAAGTACAGAATAAACTACAATCTGTACTTGAAAATTCGGAAATGGATGTCGTATTGAAAAATTGACGCGTTATGGCACCATGATATACATCTACCGAGACGTATTTTACAAGGGAGCAACTCCATAAATTGCATTTGCACTTTATGCATCCGTCAACCGATAAGCTTTACAACTCGCTTAAAAGTGTCAGACCCCATGATTTGAAGAATGAGACACGAAATATTTTGGCTGAAATATCCAAAGCTTGTCAGAACTCCCAAAGCTTTTCAAAAAAACCAATCACATTTCAGGTTCATTTTCCTGATGAAGTCGTGTTCAACAAGGAGATTCGCATAGACCTATTTTTCCTGGAAAAGAACCAATCCTGACCATAGTTGATGTCTGTCGTGCTGCCTCCTTCTGAAGTTTCTACCAATTATCAGGTCCATATCCCCTCTCCGGTTCCTTTATATATATTCAGTCCCACTCACCCTAAGTTCCCTTTTTTGGTAATTATTTTATTAAATGACCGATTAATATGCTCTCCTGACTACTTCCTCCTTATTATTCTTACTTGATTCGTAGATTGCTTAATGTACGATTTGATCGAAACGGTCTGACGATGGGTAACCCCCAATTCGCCTTTACAACTCGTTTGATCGACTATCACACCTATTAGTGTGACTGCGTCTAGCTCTGGATTCGTGACTAGTAGCCTCTTCAAATGAAGTTGCTAGGTTTAACAAGAGTCCACGTTTTGGCTTGACTTTGTCTGTTCTGCGATACGATGATCACTTCCGTTGACCTGGATGGGGCTGGCGGAGTACCTGATCCTTTCGCTTTGTTTAGTTATTTCTTTATTGTCATTTCTTTTTCTTTGGGGAAACAGAATGCGGGTCCAACCGTATGTATAGTAAGTACAGTTCGGATTATACTGTCGGTTAATTCAAACTATTGATCAATTTTTTATATACTTGTAAAATACTGTAGACTGAGTTTTTGTCCCATATTAGGAAAATATCTCTCGAAGTGAGTGAATAAGTGTAAGAAATAGAATACCTTCTTTGCATTAAAGTGTTATGCCACGTGTTAATTACACTGCCTTTGATGTGTATAACAGATTATTTCTGGGTCACTTTTGTATCATCATTATACGTACTACCCACCTGTGTGTCTGACCGTTTTGAACAAACTTGGAAGTCGGTCTCTTCACAATGTTGGTACAAATTTTATCGCAGCTCTATTTCCGGCAGGTGAAGATATAAACACCATTTGGAATCCATTCCTTTATTCATAGGTGTTGATTTATGCTGTATTTCTATCGTCTATGCTCATAGGTCAGGGTTCAGCTTTTACTGCCAAGTCATGGAAATATAACTGTAACCAGTCCTCTATTATTCTCCGACACACTGGGACCTAATGACACAATTCTCTTGGAACAGGAATGTCATGCCATGCTATGGTTAGACGAATTTACAACAAAGTGTCGATGGCTTATGCACCAATTTCACACCATATAAGGTTGACCATTAGTATTAAAGCAATGAACGATACTTCCGGACATCAACGACTAGTTCCATCTTTGCTAGTATTTGGGATGATTCCTAGATATATTGCAGAAAAATAAGATTTGCCAAACTATAAAGATCGGATGGAAGTAATTCAAACAGCTCGCAAATAATATGAACAAATAATAGCTGAACGAAGAATTAAGCACGCTCTGCATAATAAAGTGCCATCTTCAGCCCATTTCCGATTCATACCTGGTAAATCTGTCTCTGTATACCGTGAGAAGCCCTTTAAGAAATGGATAGGACCCTATAAATTGCTCTCAGCAGAAAATAAGAACGTCTTAGTAGACGTCGGTGACCGTCAAGTTCCAAGATCCTTTAATCTAGCACAAGTAAAGCCGCTTCATCTACCTTCTGTTTCATCTCTACTTTCAAATAACCCATTGCCCAACCTAGTATCACCAATCATACCCCCGATTTCAAACCTTAGAAACCACTTACCGGTGACTCAGCCATTCTTTACGTAAATAATATCGCCAGTGATCCACAAAATGGACAATTTGGTGAAGACAAAACTAAAAATTTGAAGGAATTATGAAAAGAGAGACTTTCACGTTAGTTTTAGAGGAATAAATTGGACCAGATCCGAACATCGAACCATCACGATTTGTATTAGCAATTAAACTAAAAGAAGATGTCTCAGAACTGTTCAAAGCTATATTTGTGCTAGGGAGACACAGAGGCAAGGACAAACGTTGCATTTTACACGACAACAACACCCTCAAGCAATCTACAATTATATGCATAATAGCGTTAGCAAGTATTCAAGGTTTTGATATGTGGGTAGCAGATGTCAATCAAGCATATCTATAGTCAGCTTCAGATTTTAAAAGAGAAATATTTTTGAAACCGGAGTTTTTGGAACTCTCACCAGACCAACTATTGTAGGTGTTGAAAACATTATATGGATTAAAGGATGTATGATATTATTTGTGTGAGACATTTACAGGTAATCATAAAAGCAAATTAAAAATTGAACATACATATTGAGCTGTTTCTCTATTATTTCAGCGGTTAGTTGACTGTATCATCAGAAGTTTTGGCTCATACGTTGACTTTATCATTATAATTGGAAATGACAAGTTCCGCAAAGATTCCAATACCATCAAAGGAAAACAATTGACTTGACGGAATCACAAATGCCACTGTTCATCTTTACAGGTTTGGTAGTCAACAAGTTAGGGGAAACACACTATTTTGGGCAAGAAAGATACATTTCAAGACTTGGTTTACTATCTCAAAAAGCGAGTTTTGTTGATTATAGATTCATAAAATCCAAGCTCACTTCGGTTGTTTATTCGAGGCCGGTTATTTCATGCGTTGTGTCAATTGGTACGCAAGTAACTGAAACCACTTATAGAGAAGGAATATCTTCCATCAACAAATTTTTGAAACAAATTTCGAGCAACCAATATCTTTCGTCTCATGTATGCAAAACTTAATCTTAATTCTTTGCATATTACAGGTCATTATGACTCATCGTTTAACAATAATATTGACAACACTAGCCAAATCGGATAAATTATAGTATTAATGGACAAATTTTAGCATTTCTCTGTAGTGCAGTCCTCATCGCATAATGCGAAGCGCGTTACAAGATCCAGAATGGATGCAGAAACTCTCGCATTTTTTGATGCCTTTGATAACGCATTTATTCTTCGCCATGATTTCCAGAGAATAATGGGACGCAGGTTACCGCTCCTTATGCTAACGGACTCCCAAGTGCTGTTCGATGTAATTATGGTAAATAAATACACCACAGAAAACGACTTATGGTTGAATTAGCTATAGTAATGGAAGCATATAATGATCGCACTATATCTAACATTGGATTGATTCGCAGAGACCCTAGGAGAACTTTGATGGGGAATGGTTGGGTTATGGCTTGGTATTGGTTGCATTATCTTTTGGTATTGGTTGATTTATGTCTGAAAATGGCTCAGAAATATTTTCACAATTTATTTAGGAAAGCCAAATTATGAATAATCCGTCGGCTGGGCGATGGCTAACAATTGGGTTCGGCGTTTTCTGAGTTTTGGCGATCTTCTCAACCATGAGTCTACCAATAACCAACCATTGGTCGATAGAACTCGACCACAGTACAGCGAGATATCGACCGATGCAGCCCTCAGAAAGAGTTCTGAGGGCTACTATAAATTCGAAATGCCGAACCTGATTGGACCAAAATCCAGCCACTTCACGTAAAATATTCATCCAACTACGAGCCTTTTCAAAATAGTATTCAGTTTATTGGTTGTGGAATGGGTGGCGTGATTTCACAAATAGTGTGGTTTTTGGTCGGTCATAAAATTGTTTATTGGTTTTGGAAGTTTCACTTGTCATTCAGTGACTGACCAAAAACCACACTATTGCAGATGCTATGTCAACCTTAATGCCATTAAATGGCTGACATGATGTTTGAAATAGTGTGGTTTTGGTCCGCCACAGTATGACCAAGGTATTTTTGAAACACTGTCATAGTTCCATGAAAGATTAACTGAAGGTCAAACGAGTTACTCATTTTCACTTCTATTTCGCAAGGTCATCGCACACGTTCATCACAACCATCACTTCATCCTCACCATCACTTTCCTCGTCACCATCGTTAGTACCTTTGGCGTGTGTTTGCACCCCAACGTCATCTTCTGCGTCTTTACCATCTTCCATCTCATTTGGTTCATACTGGTTACCTTTTGCTTCTTCGTCGTGCTCAGCTGGCCCAGTTTGTCCACAACCTCCATTATTATTTCTATCACTTTCCGTTTCATCCCCGTCCTCGTTAGACCTCTCATCAGGGATACCTTTCTCCTCTAAATCTTCATCTCCATCACCCAGCTTTTTACCATCTGTACCTTCTTTTTGGATACCTCATTTTTGTCTTCTTTACCGTTTTCTTGATCTTCAGTGGCCATCTCATCATATTCTTCGCTCTCATCGTGGTCCCTTTCGCCCTCTTCATCCTTACCAGAACCCATCATTTCGGTATTCATTTTGTCGTAGGAACGATCTTTTTGATTCGAATCATCATCATCTTGGCATCGTCTCGAAAATTCAATTGATGGTTCAAGAAGAAGGCAGGAAACTTCAGCGGATAATAGATGAGTGACAGAGGAAACTAATCCTTCCAGAGTAACATATAAGTCGTTCAAGCGCAGTGTTGTCCTCATGCAAGCATTGATCACACTCGTCGATGAAGATATATTGCCTTACAAGGGAACCCTCGAATAAAACGGAATTCCTCTCCGTCAACGACATCATGGAAAGCGAAATAACAAGATCCAATACCTTTCATGATAAGCTTCACATAATCATCCCACGTTGTCTCAAGATGTTTCTGCAAAGAAACATCAAAAATTTGAAGCAAGGCTTTCATTTCTTCTTACCATAGTGGGCATCTTTAAGCTTGATTTGATTGACTTGAGAGGTTCGTGGAATTCATCAATGTCTTCCCCAATTCTTTTCAATCGTCGCAAGTTATGGTTCAATTTTGAGAACTCTGATAGTCCAAACTGAATCCCCTGTCCAAAAGACTTTTCGGAGG
>JAULBU010049226.1:0-13158 GCA_032358235.1 Odonthalia washingtoniensis | reverse complement strand
CGGCGACGGTGGCACCGGGAGGGGTAGAGCATACACGTGGTGACGTGTACAGCTGTGATGGCATGGCTGTAGTATGTCTCGCGTGATACGCTACAACTGTCAAATTAGAAGTAAAATTACACACACGTAGAATATTATTTTAAATTTTTGAACAGGGACGTTTGTAATTTTAAGACATGAAATGTGATTAATGGCGCTGATTTTGTAGAATCGCGGGCCGATTCGAGGCAGGTGCGACGGTTCGTTATGATACGACCCGAGAGGAAAGGGAAGAAGAACTGTTTTGACGATGTGATGGTAGATACGGATGAGGGTAGAGAGGATGATGTTAGTAGATGAGGATGACGGCAGAGAGGATGATGTTAGTAAATGAGGATGACGGAAAGTGAGGCATCTGTGGATGATGGGAGATGAGATGGAAGAGGACGACGGTAGAGAGAAATAGGGACGACGGTAGTAAGCAAAAGGAAGAAGGAAGTGATTAAGGGCAGTGAAAGGAATAGTCAAAAGGGCGTCCAGAAGGGTGTCGAGAATCAAAAATGGGGAGCCGTGGTATGACAGATGGAAACATCGACGCGCCGCTTGGCAGGAAACGAAGGAAGTGGGATGAAACGCAAGGATGGTGAAAAGGGACGGAAAGCCATCAATGGTAAAAGGGCACGCCTACACTTAAAACGGTAAGTGCGTGAAATCAACTTATTTCGAAAGAAATACGTGTACACCGCGGTACACAATGTCACCTACAGGAGGAAATTCACCTTCGGAAAACCAAGGTACTGTATGGTATGACATACCGAGTCACTACAGTAACCATCCATGCAGTTATTGAACAATTTGATCAGCCTTCCCTGCACACTATCACACTCTACCCTAGACAACGGGAGGCTAGCCACCCATGATGAATCTATCAACGGGTACAGTGGAAAAGACACGTGAAATTATCTCGGATCACTGTAATTTGAGATCACCAACACCGATCGGAATTCACATTCTGCACGTGTCATTATCTCAAAAATAGAAAACAATTCTTTCTATTTATTACTATCCTCGATGAGGATAGCTAATGAAATAGGAAGAAGCTAGACATTAATGAAGACAAAAGACGACATTCGAATCTACAATTGAACTCTAGCGAGGCAATACAATGGTGACTGGAGACCAGATCCTAAGCAAGCCCGAGGACAATCAATCATCGTTGCTTGGAGTAAAGGCGATCCCACGTGGCATCGAAATTAGCTGTGAATAGAGCTGAATGAGGACACACTTCGGTGTAACCTTAGACCCTAATTAGATCTGCAAAGTCACCTAGTCGTCACAGGATATTAGGGTCAGACTGCCAGCAGAAACACGCCGCGGTAATTAGACATCTAGAACAATCTACACGCCCACTGATTCCCTTTTCCCCACTGACACTAACCCACTACGTTTTACCCCCTTCGAGACCGGCCTTCTTTGACATATTTCTATGACAGTTTTTGAGTTTGGTAATTTTTCAGGCCGAAACGTGCAGTGATTGGCCAGAGTGGGGAGGAGGCCAATTTTCGGGGTATATGGTGATGTATAATTTGTGCAGAATAGAAACGGGAAGAAATTACTTATTGCACGGCTACGAGGTATGTTTGGAAATTGAAAAAAATATGTTTCATATGTTTAGTGAAACATGTCACAACGTGAACTCTCCACATAAATGTGGAGGAAAATGTTATGCGAATAAATGCGCGAGAATGTTTAGACATTATTTGTATTTGTGCGCTTTTATTCTGTTTTCCTCCCCACCTCAAACACGAGGACGACGAATTCTAATTTATCCCCGATCGTTTATAGACAGGTAATACACACATATCGCAATGACAGTATCATGAATCACTGTGCCTTTTCTGTCATACAGCACCAGTACCACAGGTGCTTTACCACAACCTCCGGAACGGTTTTCTCACCAAATCCCATTAATGTAATCCGTTCTACATTTATTAAAATTTTCCCCAACGAGTAGTCATGCAGGAAGGGGCACATTTTTTATATACAGAAATGTACAGGTGCTCATGTTCAGAACTACCCGTGTTTTTCCTGTCCCAACTCGGCTTCCCCAGATAAGGTTACCCGTCACAATTTACCCAAAAAACATTAATTAGTGTTTCGTACTGTACGCTCCGTGTCGAAATTTATTTTTCTCAGAGACATTTAATTTTTACCTCCCTCCCGTTTCTAAATAGTTTCCGTCGCGAACTTTTCGAAAGACTCTTTCGAAAAACCTCTGAGGTCTATACTTTTTGCGAAAACCGAATTTGCCGTCTCGGTCATGCCGCAACGAGGACATTACACCAAGTTCTGTTTTCACTCTTTGAGATAATTTAGTCCCCTCTTTCACCTCCACTTATCTGTTTGTCAATCGGCCGAGCCATTACATCTGCACTCAAAATCGCAACTCAAATCCATCAGCACCATCTATTACATTTCATGTCTTAAAAATGAAACAATTTTGAAAAACGACTAGAAACATGAGAAAAGACATATCTTTGTTTTTATGGATGACGTTAATTGCTTCTGACTACTCACTCCCGGCTTCTCCGTGCACATTCATGATACAAAGAACACATATCATCCAGCCCGAGCCGTGCTCACCAAACGGCGTATAACTATCCCACGATGTGCACGTCAACACGACCGACACTGTTGCGATTAACGCACACCGCCATTTCCACGACAATGTGATTCATTGTACAATTCCTCCTCCCTTCGACTTAACGCCCTTCCTGCCTATGTGTGAATCGTTTACCCACATGAAAGAGCAAGATCGCGTTTCTGCAGTACGCTACATGATGTTGACTCTCTCGGTCACTCCTGAACTTCTCAATCAGTTGAATGGGTGGGATCCACTTCGAGGTGACGTTCGGAAGCAAAATTAAGCCACTGCCGTATTCAATGCTCAGGCGCAGACTATGTACTTTATCAAAGGTCAACGTATTTTCCGGTATTTTTTCGCTGCTGTTGTTTATTTGCATCCAGTCTGAAGCAACATACACACCATGGAGGTTGCGAACTCTCCTACGGTACCACACTATTCTCCCATGTTATCGAAACGCCGTCAAGGAATTATAACTCCACAAATGAATGTTCCCATTGTATATTTTGATCGATTTGCAGATGAAAATTCCCTTGCATGTCCAACCGGTCGCGGTGCTAGTAATGAACGTCCTATTGCTTGGCTGCAGAGTGATGTCACACAGGGGACTGTCCATAAGGCATACTGTGATGTTTGGGGTGAAATGATGAAATTATAGATGACGGAGTTGCACCACAGTGGTAGTAGTGCTGCTACACCTGATGAACCGCTCGAGAAAGATTCATTCACCAAAATGTGGTCAACCAACCGCCCGACATTGCGTATCAACAAACCAGGGAGTGATTTCTGTGACACGAGTGCCATTCTCACCGGCAGTACACAGAATGCACCGGACGATACAAGTAGGGACTCCTTTCTTGAGACAGAAAGAAGGAATAGGGAGGATTCCAACGCCGAATTCCAACACTATAGAAGATTGCAGAATGCCACCCAAGCGGATCCGAATGGTGACATTATTCACTTAGTCTTTGATTTTTCTGAAAAGGTATTACACCTCCTTCGGAAGCCAGGGCAGCTTTATTTCGTGACAGGTCTAAAGGTTGACCTTTTTGGAGTTTCAGAAAGTAACTTCAAATGCACAGACATTTATACCTTACCTGAAGGGCACTGGACAGGTGGTAAAACTGCAAACGAAATTGCTTCCATGCTAGATAATTCTATCGCACTAGCAAAAAGTAAGTCTCTTTTCCCTGGTGGTGTTCGAAAGCTCCTGTTGCACGCTGATAATTGCGGAGGGCAGAATAAGAATCGCTACATGCTTTGGTTTTTTATGTGGAGAGTCATCATTTAACTTGAGGATGAAATAGTTCTACATTTTTTAGTGGCGGGCACACCAAAAACCGTTGTGATGGTGCATTTGGGTTTATTAAGGGGCGAATGAAGACCCAGAACGTCCTGAACCCTAAATAAATGATGAAAATTGTAGACAGCAGCACTCCAAGTAATCTTTGTTCATTGGGTTTCGTGGAAGTCTATACTCGAGAAGTTTTTTATGGTACCCTCAACATTTCGTATAACACACTATCACGTGTTTAAGTTTCTAAAGGACAAGCCGTCAATGTTGTACTTTAACGAACTATCTGGAGATGCAGAATGGTCTGGAGTTCGTCTGATGAAGCTCACGGTAAAACCTGAAGACGTATGCCAGTTTACAGCGAATGAATTCACCAACCACAGTTGTTTGTCCCCCATCATCCTACTTATGGATGTTCCGTCCACAAACGAAGCCAACCGTAAACCGCACTTGCAGAAAAATATACTTCAGAGGTATTATAGTAATGAAACTTCCATGGAATCAGCATACTTTGCCGATGGGACGGATTGGAAAGACCGTATATAGTGTCATCACTATAGGAATAAAGTAAAGTTGATTTTCTTCGGATTGCGTGGAGATTTTTGTAAACGGTCTTTTCGCTCATTCGGGTCCTTACGACAGTTGTAAAGTTGATTTTTAATGTAAAAACAGTAAATAATAATAAAAATTTGATTTTATCGGAATATGCTACTGTACATAGTTTGATTTTTAAAGTGGATGGTTCCACAATTTCAGTACCGCATTTAATGCGGTACTGAATTCTGGCAATAGATAATGATCCAAACGTGGAAAAGATTAATGTCTATTACCAAACGCACATTGTATGTAGAAGATGTGGATTTACAGAAAACTATAGTAAATGAAACGTTACTATGATTTCGTAACGGAAGTAAAAAACCAGTACGCGGCCGATAAAGAAATTACTGGAAATGTGATTTACTGCTCCATGTTGGTATGGCTGCATACCACTCAACAAAAAAGACAGAGAGAAGAACTGAAAGAACGTAAGAAGGGAAAGTGAAAACTACTTGGAGTTGTATCGTAAGAAAGTGCGTGTGTTTGAAACATTATTTGGTGTCGTAACTTTGTTAAAAAATTAACGACATTGGCATATTGGACAAAGAATTGTTGTAGGAAGAAATCATACAATAATTGGGAATTGTTTGGATTGTGTATGCGACAACGTGATTCAGTGACATACTTCATAACGGCTGGTGAAATTATATGCTGTATACCGACGGAAACTGTGTAGAAAAATAGCCACGTAGGCAATCTAAGAATTGATTGTGAGGTCTACAACCCAAATGGTAAGATCTACATATTGAATGACGAAATTAGATTGTATAAATCTGCATCTGCGGACCGCATGTAAGGATTCAAAAATTTCCGATTATAATGTAATTGGAAGATGTTTGTATGAAAACTGAAGGATTTTTATCTTTGTTTGTATTGAAAACGGTTTGCTGCGGCTTTGCACCATTTGACAAATTGATATTGCGTTGTAACAATAAAACGAAATCGCAATAACGTGATGGACGATGAAAACAAAATTGATGAAATGGATGATATCCTTTCGAGTGATGACACTGATGTGGGTATTCTTGGTGATGATTCTCAGGTTGGATGAGGCTCATTCACAAGGGGGGCACGAAGGCTCTTGGAAAGTGCAAATGTAACGCTGTATGAATTCAGGAATCTGACAATTGGGAGTATGAAAAAGATAGCAGTGCCGAAACTTCCACGGCTTCACCGTGAAAACTTGGTCAAGGCGAGGGACATGTGTATTAAAAAAGTTGCACATTACATTTTTCCAAACGACGGTGATGGATTATACAAGGAATATGTAAAAAAGACTACAGCGGATAGCGAAATATGTTCTGAGTTGGTTAGGGGCATGAAGAAATGTAATGGAGGTTCTGCGGAAAAGAGAGTCCTACGTGCCTTTCTGTTTTCATATCTTCCCGCTAAGGAGGTGTATAGGTTAATATCAGAGGTTGGTGAAATGCTAGGTGGCAGCGGCACGTTGACGGAAAACCATATCTTCGATGATTTGGAAAGTGATGAGGATAAGGATGGTGATGGTGATGGAATTAGGACTATTAATTCATAAAGAATAGACAATGAGAATAAAGGAAAAGGAAGGAATTCCTCTTTGTTCGGTGTTGCGCACGGTGGGAGTACTGGAGATGGAGAAGATGAAGATGAAACGGAATCGGATTGTGCT
The DNA here is from genome assembly GCA_032358235.1 of Odonthalia washingtoniensis. Lineage (NCBI taxonomy): Eukaryota > Rhodophyta > Florideophyceae > Ceramiales > Rhodomelaceae > Odonthalia > Odonthalia washingtoniensis. The sequence continues at coordinate 6,996 of JAULBU010049226.1, read as the reverse complement.
GTAGATGTGGATGGTACAGTTGTGAAAAAATATGTGTAAGAAACAAAGGGAAAGTGGATGTTTGTGTCGTATTTGTAAGAAGGAACGAGAAGATTGGATAAATATAGGAACGATCTGAACAGTACAAGTTTTAAAATATGGGCGAAAGCATTTCAATGACAATGTTTTCCAAGGAGCAGTACGATTTATTTTACGTAGGGATAATGCACTACGTATGTCCTGCAGAACAAGGAGGATAAGATGTAACGGACAGTATATACGTTTCCCAGCAATCATGAGGAAAATGACTAGTGTTTCTTTGTGGAGGAAATATAATGAGGACAATCAGATCCCAACGCATGTTAAAAAATCGGCAGAACGTTGTTCATGTATATGTCATCCTTATTGACAAAAATAGAAGTAATGGAAAGAGCTTGTGTAAACTACATCCTTTCCACACTCCTGTATAAGAATGTGGAAATGGTTTGGAGTATTGTTAAGGGGGAGATTGTTAAGGGGGAGATTTCACACACCGAAGAAAAAGAGAAAGATTCTTTCTCAGTTGCATGGTGTCACTGAATTGCTAAGATACAGTTACGCAACACATTTGACATTTGAGGGGCAGATCAGGACGGATGTCATGATATAAAATTTGGTTTTTTAGAAGGTGAAAGAATGGAAGGACGTGAGGTAAAATGCAAGCAGTGTTTGGCGCCGTTTGCGGGTATTAACAATATTTTGCAATGTGTAGAAAAATTGAATGATAAGCTTATAGAGGATCTGGACGAGGCGAAACAAAAAATAAAACTATTGATGGGGTACAAACTACGGGCAAGTGTCCAGGAAAGTAGAATATAAAGTGTCATGCAGGAAATGAAGGAAGCAGAAACAGAGACAGCGGAAGTAGTGTATATTGACTACAAAATGAAATTTGAGGCTCTTCGTTATGGAGAAACTACTGGACAATTTTACGGTAAGAAGGTGATATCTTGGCAAGGTTTTGCTGTATTTTATGGAAAGATGGAGGGGATTGAAAAAGAGACGGTATCAAATAACGGTACAAGTAATCTGCGTAGTACTTATATGGAAAAAAACTATCCATGTTCTTTATAGACAATATTGTGGAATACGAAAGTACACAAGATATTGTCGAGTCTGTCACCAAATCGGTGAAGCTCAAGTTATTCTATTTTATTTGGAAACGCGGGAAAATAAGATTGACGGGTTAGATAACCGAACTGGACGTTAGTTATTTATTCGTTATGAAAATAACTAATTCACAAGTATCTATGCAATAACGAGTGTGAGTAATAACTGGTCGAGAGTAATCGAAATGAATGGTGCTATGTTGACCTTTCCTCCTAGCATGATGAGTGCTTCTGAAGATTCCGGGTCTGGAAATATGTTAGAAGTTTCGACAACTCCCGTACGTTCAGAGTTGGAAAATGACCATTAAGTCACCCTTGCTCTACAGATTGATCGTCAGTCAGTCGCAGGCGTGAGATTTTGAATCCGGGATACTCTTTCCCTTCGAGATATTTTGAAGGCTGATGATCAGTGAAAATGTTGTAAAATGTCTACTGTCTTTATTTCGTTGTCACTCCTCTTCGGGGCGGCGTATGTATACTAAATCGAACGTTTGATCCTAGCAAAATGGAGGATACACGTGTGATAGGATCTACTGTTAGTAACTGAGGAGTGCTAAAGTAAATCCTGTTAATTATCATTAACACGTGTGCCAAAATAATATTCGTTAATTGAATAATTTCTCGCCATGTTACAGTCACTATCGTGTACTGTATTTTGTATTAATTGAATAATTTGTCGCCACGTTTACCGTCACTATCGTGAACAGTTTTTTGCTTTTCACTTGTTCGACTCCTTATACACCGTTCCCTGTTACACGTTTCTCTTCTTCCTCTCCTCTCATTCTTCCTTGCTCCGTCATTGGTATTATTTTCTCCTTACCTCTTCGTCGCCGTGGTCATTTCATTCTACTCTTCATCCCTCTCGTTGCCGCGCCATCCTCCAGTCATCTCTTTGTCTTCATCTTTTCTTCCGTCTTCATCCTTTCTTCCATCTTCATCCTCTCTTTCATCATTATCTTCATCCTTTCTTTCATCACCATCCTCTCCTTCCATCACTATCATCATCCTTTATTCCATCATCATCCTTTCTTCCATCATCATCATCATCTTGTCTTCGTGCCTCACTCCTCCTCTTTCTCTGTCCCTCGTCACCTATCATTCTTCCTCTCCTTTTACGTCTCACAAATTGAAGTATCGATGTTACATCGACAGATATCGTTTCAGCAATTGGTATTGGGAAATATATAGTGTATCGAATTCGGACCGAGCTTCCATATTGCAAAAAGATTTGGTTCATATCTGATAATGCGAAAACTTATCAGAATGATTTAATGCCTGCAATGTTGCCTCAAATATGTCTGAATAAAGGATTCTATCTCTCAGGATTCATACATCCTGAGGCTCAGAACTCAAAGAATATAGTCGACGGAAATTTTGCAATTGAAAAACGTCACATAGTTCGTTTTGAACAGGAAACAAAGAAAGATGTTATTACACCAAGAGATGTGGTCGAAGCTTTGTCGTATGATAATGGTGTTAAAACGCAGGCACTGGTTTTGTATCAATTCAACGAAAACACGAGACAATGGAGCGATGGAAGGGTGCCTTTACGAACCTATCAATAACTTCAACAAAATACAACGGAGAGTATCAGTACGAATGGTTTGGAGGGAAAAGTTTGGTGTGAAAACATTCCAATATTCCACGGGGGGCATATACAATACATGTTTGGATATGTGTGGTCAAAACCAGCAATGAATACCACATCTTGTTCAACTACTGTGGGTGCAGGTGGAAAAGGATCTGGAAATTAAATGGAAGAGGTAGATATAATTTCGATTGGTACTGAGACAGAGAATGGTGATATTAGAGATGTGGGGTGTCCTCAGTACGGTTGTTCACAAAGTCCGTTATGGACTGGAAAAGAAACTTGTGTTAAATAATTGTGTAAAAGCAGGATAAGTGGCAGATATGGGAAGATGACTATAACTGAAGTTACTGCATTTGCAGATGTAGCGGCTGAATTTGACGTGGACTGCGTGGAAATGGATGAAAAAACTGTAGATCATAAAACAAATAACGCACCAGATATCAGTGCGAATGATGTTGGTGATTCAGATGGATGTGATGGTAGAAGTGGGCAACGTCTCACGCGTAGTGGAAGCAGAAGGTCCACTACAAATAATGAAGAGGAATTGCAGCTGGAAAAAGATCTGTCAATTCAGGACGTGGAAAAGAACAGAAAATTGTGACTCTACAATTGTAGTAAATGTCTAAAACAGTACAGGCGAAAAGAACCGATGGAAGAACACATGGAGAAATGTGGTAACCATTACAGCGATAAGAACACATTGATCAGAGGGGTTGAGAGAGCGCATGATGCTGTTAGTGATGCAGGGGATATTATAGTATAACAAAAATGGAAAAGAATCCATCACTTGACAGTGTAGATATTGACATGGAACGAGATTCTTTTTATTTGTTGAAAGGATGGGCGAAAATATCAGCGCATGATCAGAGTTTGGGACTAAAGACGGTGAGATTGTTGAAGCAGACGATAAAGAAATGGTACGATAATGGGAATGCTGATCCAGGTAATAGGATGTCTGCCGCAGTGATGCGTAATTCATCAACCACTCTTCACCCGTGTAGTTATGATTTACTTTCTGAATACCAGATTAATGAGCTTATCTCACAAATGAACCACGCGGAGAAGAAGAAGCACAACGGGATTCACAAAAAGAACAAAAAATGGTATAATGTCGTCTCATTTGACGTCTGGATCAAAGATCACAGAACGAAGCAGACTGGATTGTCTGTCAAACAACACGTCATTGGTAGTAGTACAGATGTTTCAAAACCGTCAGTTAAAGAAGGAGCAGGGTTGTGTTATGGAGATGAGGTGGGGATCGGGAAGATGCACAGAAAAATTATGACTATGCGGTATAAAGATGCTTTATTTTCACTTATTGCTGGAGAGCCAAACTTGAAACAAGCCCATAGTAGAACAAGGTTGATTGGCTATCTGTCTTTGGATCCGTCTGAGCTACCTGATGATTTTCCCGTAGATACACAGGTTAAAAATAGGTATTCACATATAAAAAGAGCTATGAAGGCAGCGACATCATAACGGCAGTCGAAATTTTTTTGTATTTTCCTTTTAAATGGCATTGTTGATGATACGGTAAATAATATTAGCGGACATTATTTAAGCATAATTTTTGATTTAAAAACCAGGTCATGATATAACATATCACAGTATATATTCATATCCTCATTCTTAGGTATATTTTGTTTATTATAGTCGTTTACTTGTTTTTGACTGTAATGTACTACATCACACATATCATTTTTTGTCTCTGTAAACATCATAAACAGTACATGTAGTATCGAGCAATTGTCACTTACAAAATTATAGGCGCAGGTTCCGTTTCAGCTTCAATTTTTTCCCTAGATTTACAAGTACCTTTCATTTTTCCTAAACGTCCGTACAATCTTCCCCAAGTTTCAGTCTGTTAAAACGTACAGATTTAATTTATTCACTTGCTAGAGATAGACATTTAGCACCAGTAATAGCAGCAGGGACAATGTATTACTTCAACTAGGATAATTGGTTAAAACAACCGGTGGATTTTCGAAACATGGAATCCGTGATGAGGTGTATTGGAGCTGTAATTGGGGATCTAGGTTTCAAATGTTACTATCCATCCAAATAGGTGAGGCAGCATATCAGTTTTGAATTTGTAAAAGGGCGTGTGTGATTAGGCTGTGGGAAAACTTTCTGCGCATGTTTGTCACGGTTATGACGGGTGTGTGGCGGAAGAAAACATTGTGAGAACGATTGTGAGATTATGTGAATTGCTGAGGGGGCTAAAGAACACATTGGGCATCATTCTAGCCAGTCATCGTGAAACAAATTCGTTTAAACGATTTATTATAGCAACATGACGAATGCTGACAACATTAGAAAGTTTTAATTGAGATCGAAATCAATTAAGAATGACACATGAATTAAGTAATGCGGCAACAGATAAACCAGCAGGCCTTCTAACAACAGTCGTCCTATTTCCTTGCATATTATCACAAAATATTCGCACTGTCATAGCGAGCATTTCTTGTAAATTATCATATTTTTATTTCGCTGCACATCTATGTATGTAGAAATGACCATTGGGAGTACTTTGATAATTGATAGATTATACAGAAGAGGATGCTCATAATAACAAGAAAAAAATGAACACGGTGAGGAAAGCAGTACTAAAAAAATTACCGAGCAGTTGGAAATGATGAAGTAAATTTAAAGTTATAGGGAAAATTACAGAACTAATGTTAAGAGTATGTATGGGGATGGTAAGGGCAGTACATGAATGATTGTTACCAAGATGGGTAATGTTGTAGACACCGAATGTTGTACAGTCCACTATCGGAGTAGATAAATGAATAGAAGAATAATAGTCATCTTGAATCTGATTTCAGTATTTGTGTGATTTAATTCTTGTTGTACTGCTTTATTTTTTAGTTTGTCTTATTTTTGACTGAACCGCTGCAATACCTGTATGTAAGAAATGTAAAAATACGCTTTTTATAAAAGCGGTTTTGTTATTAACTTGAAAATGAAAACAATTTGAAACAGAGATAATATAATAATTGAGTCGAATTCTCTATTGTTGTTTCTTCCTGTGGTAGTCGAACAGGGCGGAAAATAGCAGGCATAGGTGCTGTTGAGGCTATTTGTATGCTGCTCGGTGCTTTGGATTTCACCCCCTTCCTTTCTGTTATCTCACCCTGAAACTGAGTCATTTCCTTCGTCTTCTTCTTGTTAGCTTTTCCTCCCTCTTTCTGGTTTTTAGGATCCTCCCCTTTTTCTTCTCTTTGTAATATTCAGTTATCGAGGTATGACACCCTTTCCCCTACGGCTACAAGGTAGCTCGCTTACGGAATGGTGGTGATGTTTCCCTGTTCACGTGTACAGATGGCAATACCTACCCTGGTATCGCGGTAGGCTTTTTAGTCGCTGTAGTTAGACTCGCTACTATCTGGTTGGTTAGTACGCCAGATTTCGCAAGCTACTTGCGTGGTTGACGTTGTTGTCGGATCTGATCTTTTTGGGATGCTGCGGGGTGTTGGTTATAGTTGTGCATTATTTTTTATTGTTATCCATTTATTCATCCTCCTCATGTTATCCATTTATTCTTCCTCCTCATGACGAGAGCCACCTCCTTTTTATATGCCATTGAATCCAGCCAAGGGAGAAATATTACACGTGTCCTATTCTACTGTAATGCTATTATGTAATGCTATTAATTAGAATATGGTTCTAATTATGATCAATGGATGTACACGTGTGAGCGTAGTAATGTATACACAATTCGGTATCCTGTCTTTAGTATATTTCCTGTCTGGTATCCCTTTAACTACCGTATCAACCCCTGAGCATATACTTGTATTGTGATATCATTTCCTGCCGTCACCTTGAGTGATACTCCTTTATTACACAAACACAAATCGTTCGCATAACATATATGATCAACACTCCATCTTTTCCGTTTTGTATGTCACGGTGTTTGATTCAGTCGCCCAGTCTAATGCTGCGACATCCAACTTGTTCGTGGTCATGAGATGCCATAGCGAGTGGTCTGCGGATAGTATCGTTTTGGTTAGACCGTCCACGGGGTAAGTTTTTCCCGGTATCCAATTAATTCGTGATAGTTCTCCTCTATCATAGCTCTCTTTCAGAGGGTAGATGTCGATCTGTAGTCTCTTCTCACATGTGCCGCTATCCTTAGCAACAACATCGAAAAGTGTCTTGAAACCGACAATGGCATCTATTTCTATCATCTCCCCTACTATCTACTCCACCATGTCCCTAATTATGTATGGGAAATCGAATGCTGAAGCGAGAGCGTGAAATTCGGCCACTAAAATGGAG
>JAULBU010049215.1:0-13160 GCA_032358235.1 Odonthalia washingtoniensis | reverse complement strand
AACTCGGCACCCTCACGCATTGCTTCCCACCGTGCAGGGTTAGGGCCGTTCTCCTTCTTCATCCCCAGGTACAGGTGTTTTGCACCCGAGTTAGCCAGGTAGGTGCAGGGTGGATGGGCAACCATCAGATCCCAGCCGTCTCCGATCACATCGAAAACGTCCCCCTGGTAGTGGGGGCCGAAATCGGAGTCTGACGGCAACAAATCCACGCTGAGTGCGTCGTGACCGTTCCTTATGAATGCGTCTCTGACGCGACCTGAGTATTCGCAGGCGACTAGTACGCGCATTGGGGTGTCTCCGTTAGGGAAGGGGGCGAAGTGGGGTGCCCGTTTTCTTGCACCGATGGGCTTCGGCATCCGATACGTGCTTTCACCGCTAGCTGGCTTCTGCTTATCGGGTTATCTATGCCGCGTCGGCAAGTTCTCTTTAGGGTTCGGCAATCACTGTGTGGGGGTCTGGGATGATGACGGGTGCCGAACTGACACCACCCTCAAGTAGACGGGCGAACGTCTCGAGAGTCATGGACACGTACTGGTCTGCCGGATTCGCGCTGCCGTGTTTCTTGTGAGCCACGACACCGATAGGGGCGTCATCATTCCCGGCCTCAACTGCGGCTTCCCTAATCCATGCGGGGAGGTTGTCGCGGTGCGTGTTCTTCACCTCAATGACTACACGTGCCCCGGTGATCGTTTTGACACCAGTGACATCGCCCCGATCGTTGCTGCCATTTTTGGCGCGCCGTTCGATACGGTCATCTGCGAGTCGGAAGGATAGGAACTCGGCAACCAGGCGTTCCATTTGTGTTCCGGCTTGTTTGGCGGTGGTACGAGAACGAGTCACGACAAAACCTCTCTAACCTCGCGGAGACTGCACGCACGGGTTGTGTGCCGATTTGCGCCGATAGAACAATGGAAAAGTCGGTAGGTTCCGGTTTGGCGTGTGTGCCAAGTGGCTGTGAAGAAATGGTTCTCGTTTCGCGCCTCAACAGTGACGAATGGCGAACCACCCGTATCTGTTTCCTGTCTCACCAGCACACTCCATCCCGAACGGATTGCCCGAACTGCAAGATCCTCCGCTGCGGCAGTCACACTGCAACCCGTTTCTTGAGTTCGAAGATCACTTCGGCCAACGCAATGCCGAACACTTCCCACTCGATGTCGGGGGCGTTCCGGTCAGGGGCGAACTGATCGAACATGTCTCTCCCGAACTCGTCAAGGTAAGTGCTGAAGAATTCGGGCAACCCTGCGAGCATCCTCTTGGTCAGGGCTTCGCTATGCGCTTCAAGACTGGCCGACATCTCTGTAGATTCGGCAGTGTCGTAGTAGCTCATTGTGTTATTCCTTCTTCTCTACAGGGGAGGGAACAGGGAGGTTGCCGAATCTACGATTCGGGAAGAACGTCCCAAGCTCTGAAACTTCTAGTCTCGACATTGCCTCTGGGCCATAAGCGACAAGCACCGATGGTGCGCCGCTGTTTGCGAGTGCCCGTGTTCCGTCTGGGTAGTGGAAATGCAACCGCCCATGTAAGAACAGGAGTCCGTGAGCACGCTGCCAGACAGTGCGAACGAACCCAGCCGTTTCCGTTCGGGCGAAGATCAACGCCATTCCGTTGCCCTGGTCGGCCAACTTCTCTAACCAGTCCCACGCGGCAAACGAATAGGGGGGGTTCAGCCACACGAACGAGTTACCCCAGTCGGCGGCTAGACCATCCTCCGGTAGTTCAATGTGGCGCTTAGCGGTCGGCCACGGACGCGGCGATGGTGCAGCACACGGGTCAAGATCGAACGGCCCGAACTTGGCAATAATCTCCGGTGGGGTGAGCCATGTTGTTGTTTTGGCGCGCGCCGATTGATGCGAACCCATGCTTCGGGTTGTCAATTGACGAGTGATTCTGGGGTCGCACTCGTGGTCGTCGCCATCGAGGGGGTAAGGCTCGTCCTGATCGCAGAAGGGGCAAGTCCAGACCCGGCACCACGCGCAGCGGTCGTGATCGTCGTCGGGCTCGTGGGCGCTGTACTCGCCGTGGCTCGAAATGCAGCGGCTCATGGTTCCTCCGTTTCGGCTATCTGTACTACTCGTATCTGTCCCCTACGGGCACCCTCTACAGCACGTTCCGTCAACTTGTCGCTGCCAAAAACGAGAACCAAATCTGGGGCATTGAACAGCAGAGAATTGAGGTGCACATATTTGTTAGTGAACGGGGACGGGTACTCAACCAACATCCCTCTCGCACGCCACCACGCATCAGCAACCAGTTCGGCACCCTTACGTCCCATCGTCACCAGGATTGGGGTGCTACCGGACTGCTGCCGCAACGTCAGGTAGGCGTGCTGGATTGTGGCCTCAACTAGCGCGGGGTCGTCCCACCCATCGGCTCCTACTACAAGTAGGCGGGGAACAGTCACGATGACACCGCTGCCGAACTCAGATTCTTCTTGCGAGCCGTGAACGCCAGCTTCACTTCATCAGTCCACCAGTGCCGAGCGTCACTCTCGTAGAGCGCGTCAAGGTCGGCAACAGTTTTCGCCCCTGCCACGAACTGCCGCCAACCTGTAGGCGGGGAATCAACTACGTGTGCGGGGTCGGCGGGATCTTCCGGTGCTGCCTGACCGCGTTCCTCTGCTGCGTCGTGCAGGTCGCCCTTGTGCCACAGATCAAGTGCTGCGCCGAAGCGCATACCTGCATTCCTGAGAGCATCACCAATGGCTTCCTTGACAGCATTGCCGCCCGTCTTGCCCTGCGAGTCGCCATACCCCAACCGGGTCACGCCCAGCACAGTCAGGCGAATCCACAGCCCGCCGAACCCGTCGAACTGCGGCATGCCCGTAACCGGGTCAACCGCTACAGGCTCCCACGACCACTCCTGGTCAACAGTCAGGAGCCGATCGGTTAGTGCTGCATGCCCAACGTAGTCAAGGTGTGCTGCTGGCTGGCCGTGGTTGCCCTTGCAGATTTGGCAGTACGACTTCGGGGAGTCTTTGGTGTACGGCTTCGGCAGCACGTTTACTTGATGTGCCTCAAACGGGACACGCAGTTTTGCCAGCCCCACAGCATCATCTAATGCGCTCACTGTTCGCTCCTATCAGCCGTTCGGCCACATCGACCAGCTCGGCAATCTGTTGTTCGTCTCTGTCCACCCAAAGATGTTTCGGCTCCCACCATGCGGGGCGGAAATAGTCACCATCAGGTAGCCGCAACTGCCACACAAACAAGCATCGTTCGGCACCCGTCACATGCAGTTGCCATTGGATCTGCCGCCGATACTTAGCGGGAATCGTGACCCAATCCGTGCCCGTCGTTTTGCACTCAGCGATCAGGTCATGTGTGAGGTTCAGCCCGTCCGGGGTTGCCATGTGCAATGGGTTCTCACCAGCGATCAACCACGAGTTCGCCAGGATGGAATGCTCACTGTGCGCCCACTGCATCATTTCGACTTCTTGTTCATTGCCGAAGTCGAAGTACGGGTTGCCCTCCACATGTACATCGGGGATGCCGAGGTGTGCGAGTGCGGTGCGGAACCCTGCTGGGGTTGCCGCGTTCGATACAAGGGTTGCGGTGACTCCGCCCGCACGGGCGGCATTCCATCTTTCACGCTGCTCAGATCGGACTAGGAATCTGGCAGCTTCGATCATGTGAGTTGTTCCGCCAACCAACTAAACCCGTACACGGCAAACAAGAGGATGCCGAGTAGGGCTATGAGGGATACCAGATACACGGTTGCCGACTTCATGTGCTGGAACCCTCAGGGGGGACAAGATCCACGTCAACGTCGAACCCCTCACGCAGGGCCATCCCCAGCTCGATAAGGTTCTGCCCGGTGCGGATGATCTTCGTCGCCAACTCATCATGTGTCACATGGATGGTCTTCGGTGTCTCAGCCATTGCCTTCTCCTACACAGTGAATCTCAGCGTGAAGCCCGCCATTGCCTCGGCGGACTCGGGCTTCTGCCCATTCGATAGCCGCGCGCTTGTCTTGGAAGTGGCGCACAGTTCCGCTCACGCCCCAGAGAAAGACCCGATAGAGGCGCTTAGCGCGCTGTGGGCCTTTCACGATTCGTTCCCTGAACCTGATGCCGGGTCGTCGCCTTGCAAGAAGTACGCGCGATCACCGCACACCCCGCACGAATAAATCCGGCACCCATGAATGACACCGCCTGTCAGGTTCCAAACATGTGTGTGCTGACTCAGGTAGATCATTGCTCGCTCCCTGAACCTGATGATTCCGGCACACTGTCGTAACGAACAGACCCCTCACCACCACACCTCGGGCAGTGGAAGATCGCTTCGTGGGTGTCGTCCCAGATTGCCAAATCTGTTTCCCCCGCGAACCCGCACGGTTCGGTGTGCTCCCAGTCGTCCTCATCCCCGACTGTTGTGTCGCATTCGATTACCCAACGGATGGTGCGTGGTTCGGCAGTCAACGTTGCGATCAGGTCGGCCAGGGCTTTGGCTTCTGCTGGGGTGGGTGGTGCCACAATTTCGGCCACCGTAGAGAACCAGTCGGTCATAGTGGGTTGCCTTCTATCAGAGAGACGATGATTGCCGAACCCACCGTGACCCCGATGCCTGCGAGGGCGGCAACCAGAACGGCTAACCCGAACATTGCTGCTCGTGTCATACGGATGTGGGTTTTCATTAGGGGGCCGAACTGGGGCGGGTTACCTGTACGGGTGTTCACCGCATAGCCCCGAACGCGAACAGCAATCCGATACCGATGGGGAGGATTGCCAAACCGATTCCGGCAGCACGTGCCGACACTTGGGCGCGCAACCCTGATTCACCTTTGATGCTCATGCGATTGCCCACACTCTCTCTTGCCCACCGAACCGGTTAGGGCGCGTCGAACTATCGGTGGTGAGGATGCCCAAATTGGTAAGCTCTGAACGCCGTTTCCGTGGGGTGTCGTACCGCATTTGCGGCCACCCCTGAAACTCCCAATTGGCGGCATAGAAGTCGTTCAACTCCGAGTCAGTGAATGAACCGCGTTGCCGAAACAAGGCCAGGATTACCGACTGTGCCCCCGTCAACGGGAACGAGACGGTGGGGTAAAGGTCTAGCTCTACGTCGAGCACGGTTGTCATGGTGTTTCCTCTCTATGAAGGGGGAAGAAGGGATGCCGAAATTCGGCTCCCGAAGATTTACCTAGGCGCGGCTTAGCTCCGCTTTACTCGCCCGGCGTGAACGGACGTACCTAGGACTTCTGCGAGGGTTGCAACTACCCCGCAGTTATCGACGCAGGGCCTCGCATTACTAAGAGTGTGTGGAGTAGGCGTGTACCGACGCCTCGTTCTTAAGCCGACCCTCCCGCGTTACTTCGCGACCCGGCTTTAGTCGGTCATCCTTTCGGATGGGTTTTCCCCAGCGGCAACCTGAGACGGCCTCCACACACTCAGTCCCTGTCCCCGGATTTGAACCGGGATACCCGTGCGGGCGGCACATTTTGGGTGTGCTGCGTCTGCCAATTTCGCCAGACAGGGAAGGTGCCCGTTTCCCCCGCGCCCTGATTGGGGGAATAGAAGTGACACCGGGACTTACGTGTCACGCTGGGCGGGCGGCACTCTCAGAGGGAGTCGATGCATCAGCCACCTGCTAGTTCGGCAGTCGTACTTCGTCGCGGTTACTACTGCCAACTCACCGCGGTATACCCGGCTTACCCGGTAGTGCGCTCCTGGGACTCGCACCCAGAGTGTCTGCTAAGCAGCGCCCACCACTTACCCTGTGGCCTTGGTTCCCGGCGACTACCCGAGCTAAACGCCTAACCTGTGCGTCGTAGTTCCTGCCAACATTCGGCAAGCCAACAAGTCGAAAAGCTTTGTTGCCGATCTCTCACTTCGGCTGTCTCCCCGCTATGCAGGGGCCACATTCCCCCCATGATGAACACCCGTTAGGGCGCTGGGGAGGTTGCGTCAACTATGGAGTTATCAAGGTGCGGTGGTTGCTGTCGTGTCCGTTACGGGGTGACGCAAGCAACCAAGATTTAGGGGGTGCCGGATTCGGCAGACAAAGAAACCCCCTCCACCCCGGCAGTAAAAGCCGAAGCAGAGGGGGTCGCTAGAAGGGATGCCAACTCGGGGTTGTCCGAAAGGCGGTACCGACGCTGGTTGCCGGGAGTGCGGAAGTAGGAAAGCTTGTTATCCCAGTTGCGGACGGTGGCGACGGATACGCCGTAGGCTGCTGCCACTTCGCTAACTCCGACGCTGCGAGTTGAGTACGTATCCGTATCTTGCATGCCGATACTGTCGCACAACCCACCGACACCTGTCAATACGTATCCGTATATTCAGTCAGGCTTGACATGTTTAGATACGTATTGCTAGGTACCCCAGAACGCGTTAAACTTTCACCATGAGAAACGTTCTTGCCGTAGTAGTTGCCGCACTCATACTCACCGGATGCGCAACAACAACCCAGACACCTCCGGCCATTCACTCCCGTGTAGAGTCCCGCCCGGTACAACATGCGGCAAGTATCGCTGTAGTTGGTGACTCGATCACCGCATGGTCGCCACCTTTCGCCGGCAACCCAGCCCAGTCATGGGTTTACACCGCAACAGACAACAACCTCCCCCTTGTAGGCGGGTGGGCTTTACCCGGTGCCACATTGGGGCAAATGTCAACCAACGTCACCCCCGCGCCAGGGGCTTACTTTCTCATCATCATGGGTGGAACGAACGACATCTATCAGGGTGTGCCGATACCGGAGCGGCTTGCTCTTATTGACCAGATTGCCGCAACAGTTCATGCACGCAATGTGATCCTATCGAGCGTTGCCCCGTACAACCCTGACCCTGCTGCGGCTGCCGAATGGAATGCGGTACTCGAGGTTCACGCCACCGCCATGGGATGGTATTTCATAGACCCATGGATGAACGTTCGCACCCCTGAACAGACATGGGTTGCGGGTGCCGACTATGGCGATGGTGTCCACCCGAACCCTAGTAGTGCTGCGATTATCGGGGTTAGTGTCCGAACTCTGGTTGACCAGTCTTACGGACGCTGAAATAGAGAAGGCCCCCGCCCAATCCTTTGTGAGGATTGAACGGGGGCGCATGTTTACGGGAACGTAAACTTACTGACAGCTAAGGCACTGCAAGTCGTCCATCGGGTCGATGTTGATTTGGTAACCGTCTACCGTGTCAGTGTCGTCGGGGCCGGTCACTCTGCCGGGGTGATGTTCGACAGTGCTGTAGCACCCGCAACACCAGCAAGCAAAGCTGAGGCGGACACGAACGCAGCAGCCAAATCGGGATAAGAAATGACCAGAAAGAATGAAGCCAACTGGGCGGCAATCGAGATCCCATAAATGGCTTTACGGATGATAGGTGAGTCAGAGAACATGTTTACTCCTTAGTGGTTGGGCGACGGCGAGTGGTTTTCTTACGCTCGATGCCGAGGTGATCTTCGATACGTTCGATGGAGTCTTTGACTGAAGTGCCGTTGTTGTACTGCACCTCATGGTGAATCTCAGCGATCTTCTCGTCCTGCGATTTCAGGGTTGCAGTTGTGTCGGCCATAAACTCCGGAAGGGTAGTTAGCGCATCCATGACTTTTACGAAGGCCCGCAATTTCGGCCACCCCTTCACAAAGAAAGCGATGACCGCGAGAGCGCCGATAACCCATCCGACAAGTTGGAGGGCGGATACTGACTGCCAGAATTCGTCCCAGCTCATAGGTGGTGCCCCTTCCTTTGGGCTGAGGGAGGGGTTACTTGAACGGCGGGTATGCGGGGGTGATGACCTTGCACCCGGCGCGGATCGCGTCGTAGGTTGCGGGCGCGAGGGTCATGGGTGCGTAGGCGATACCCTGCCCCGACTTGTCAAAATACTGACCCTGCTGGTTCTGGAATGATGCAATCTCGTTCTGGCCGGTAGCGGTACGCCCATCAATTTCGATAGCCACCATCGTGTCGGTGTCGAGAATGACCAGGTACATCGAGTTGGCGATCGGGCCAGCGGTCTTGCGGAAGAAAGGTGGTCGGGTCATGTCATCCTCCAAAGGATTCGTTTCGGTGATGGTGGTCGTGCCCAGCGCGGATGCTGTGGCGGTGGAGCTGATGGTGCTGAACGGGGGCACGCGCTTACCTGTGGCGGTGTCGTCGTGAACGTGCAAGTGCCCACCATCGGACGGGCCAGCCCCGAGGGTGCCGGGGCGACCATCGGTGTAACCGATCAGTTCGCCCTCGACCACCGCGCGGGGGTCGCCGGCAAAGCGTCCGTGCAGGAAATTAGTCTTCGAGCCGTCAGCGCGGGTCACACGGATTACCGAAGAACCATCGCCAAAGTAGAAGAACGACAACGCGCCAGCGGACGGTGCATAGATCGGTGTGCCAACAGGTGTGCCGAAATCGACACCGCCAGTCGAACCGCGAGCAATGTGCTCGTCCCAGGTTCCGGTGATCCGGTAACCACTCAACCAATCAGGGATCATCAGTGTGCCGCTTTCAGTTGTTGTTGTACCCGTATACGCGGATGGTTCCGGTGAGGGAACCTGTGGAGGCGGTGAACGTCAAACCGTCGTAGGAGGTTGATAGACGGTGGCCGCCACCAAAGTTGCCTATCAGTGGTGCGACAGCACTGGCATAGGCGACACTTCGCCCGATAGCGGTGGTCATTGAGGCAAGGAACGGGTTAGTCAACTCAAGATTGTGCTTCATCATCGTGGATGAAATAGATGCGTTCAGAGTCCAATAGGCGTTGGCTGCCACAGTTGCCGAACCGGGGGTTGCACTGTTCGCATACAGCAACGTGTAGTCGTAGTTCGCAGCAGTCGCGTCGGTGCCCGCTGACCGGAGGACAACACGCAGAACCGCTGTTGATGATGCGGTTGTGTAAATCTCAACCTTGTAATGGTCATAGGTGGAGGTGAAGATCCCGTTCAACGAAATACTTGTGGACGCGGTGAAAGACACCTTCCCTGACGCACCCAACGTCACACCTGTACCTGCCACAGATGTGGGGATGATAGCGGTGTGGCCCTGTTTGTTGACTTCCGCCACAATCAGGTTCATGAACGCAGCGGTTATCTTCGCGCCAACAGTTGCTAGCGACAGGGCCATGTTTTCTCCAAACTAATCGAACACAGTTTCGGGCACACCGATAGAACCGCCTTTGTGCGGCCTTCTACGGGGGTGTACAGACGTTTACCCCCCGATATGGGAGTGCAACCCGTACCCGGTTTCAGACACCGGACGTAAAGCTTTTTCGAACAGGTGTACTAGGCGGCTTCGAAGAACCCGGCAACCGTAATCACATCAGTGCTAGTCCAAGTGAACGGAACAGTTGCAGAAGTGTTCGAAGGGGTCGCATAGGTTCCAGCCGTGTTGAGCACATACAGCTCCACAAGGGTGGTGACCGAGAGGGGGAACGCGTAGTAAAAGTTCGTTCCCGTGTCAGCGAGGGTTGCTATACACTGCCACCCTGCCGCTGCCGCCGTCACAGGTGTGCCGATCTGGATAACACCAGTCACCGCCGAAGTGCTGCCCAACACGATACGGACGGAGAAAAGAACGGTCTTACCTATCTGAGTCCACCGGGCAGTCATCGTCCCGTTGCCCAACGTGAAGTTACCCAACGTGGGGGTGTAGGCGACCCACACCCCCAACGCAGCAATACCGTCCTCCATGTACTGCAGTCGCGCCGCCGACAGAGGGGAGCTTGTTGAGGGGCTGTCAGCCCATGTTTGTGGTGTATAAGCGCCCATGATGTTCTCCTAGAATGCGTAACGTGAGTAAGCGGTGTTTGCCGGGGCCGGATACAAACTGGTTGCCGGGTACAGGCTCGTTGACGGGAACAGTGGGGTTACGGTCAGTTCGGCAATATCCAATGTCGCCCCCGCCGAATGCGATGCGGCAGTGGTGCCGTTGAACCCTCGCGTCACGGTGAATGTTTGCGGGGAGCTGCTGCCGGTGACATTGGTCACGTTCATCACTTCATTTTCAAAGATGATGGGAACCGGAAAGTCTGTGGACACGGTTGTGAACAGTGCGCCTGTGGAGGTCACCGAAATTGACGTGACCGAACTGTTGATAGTCGAAGTGAGAGTCAGCTCACCGTCTGCCGTGTAGCGGCTGTTGGTGTCGTACTCGGCCACAGGAGGTAACACCGGCTGAAGATAGAGCGTGAACGTGTGCTCCGTCAGGGAGTGGAGTTCATCCGCGCCCAGTAGCCACCCATCCCACGTCGAGAACCCCAACTGTGTTGACGGCAGTCCGGTGAACTGGTGGCGGTCACCAGGAACCAACGCGAGCAGAGCCGAAGTCCTGTCGGTGGGGGTTGTCATTGCGTCGATGGTCACTGAAGCAAGGCGAAGATTGACGTTAGCTCCCCGCTGCAACCTGTCCTGAGCCCACCCCAGCATTGAATTGAAGTCGGCATACAGAATCTGTTCACTGGTATTCGCGTAGCTCGCACGCAAAGCCAAATCGGGGTCCGAGTAGGTGACACTCTGTGTCGGGGACACACTTGTCACAGACGCGACCATATTCGTGATGTCACGTACAAACGACGGGGCACCGTCCAGTTCAAGCTCGACATTCCAGGACGCACTAACGTTCACTGGTCGAGCGCGGTCACGAATAACTAGAGTCTCGGTGGGGCTAGTGAGCGTTCCAGAAACGGAACTGTACATAGCTCCTTGCTCTGTCCTGTTCGCAACGTTCAGGTTGTCCATGATGGACCCGGCGCTCACAGTCGATGAGATTGCGCTAGGCGATATGTCAGATGAAATGTTGGCGGTCGCTGGAATCATTGCGGCGAGCGCGGCGAAGTATCCTGCCGTGGTGCCAGCTATCGCCAAGTCCTCACGCGGAAGATAGCGCGAGTGACTTATTCGGGATACTCGCGTGTCCGTCGGGTATCCGCCGAATTGCACGGAAGCGATCTGGTTTCCCATGAGCGGCAGAGCGCCACGATTGAGAGAAATTACCTGTACGCCGTCAACGTACAAAGACTGTATGAGGCTGCCGCCCACAAGCTCTGACAGATACGAAAAGAAGTGCCACTCGGTATCAAAGAAGTCAGCCGGTGGGGTCCATGCGCTGCCCGTATCGGACCACACAGAGAACTTGTTGGGGACGTTCCGGTTCCAGTCAAAGTACAGGTATGAGATACCGCCCAGACCATCATTCACCAACATGTAGAACTTATTGCTCGCCGTTGGTGCCGCCCAACAACTCCAATAGCCGTGATCTGTTGATGAGTATTTGAACCCAAGCGGCTTAGCTGGGAGGTAGTCCAAACCGACTCCGTTGCCGCCCCCAAAAGCTGTTCCTAGACTTTCGTCCACCCCAGGCAATCCGAAAGTTCCAGTTACTGTGCTCAGTTGACCGACACCACTGTTGGTTGTTTCGCGCCCGGTGGTGGAACTTGCAGCATCATCGAGCGGCCACAAGATGAACGGATCTGCGGCATCCAACACAGCAGCAGCTAGGGTGCCGTCAGCGACTTCTCTGCGCCCTGCCGCGCCAAGAACATCAACACAGGTGATCCGGATTTGTGCCCACGCCGATTCATCACCGGGGAACGTGGGTTCGATCGCCAAAATCGTTCCGGCCACCAAACGCCCGCCCGCATTCCAGCACACTCGCATTCCCTCAGTGACAGTGGTCGTCAAAGGGGACGCAGTGTTACCGGGGGTGAAGCGTCCATCAGAGTTGTCGAGCACAAACGAGAACACCCCAGGGGCCATGTCCTCGAACTCGGTCTGCCGACCCCATGACCGTTGCACCCCAGCCGCCAAATCGGCATACGTGGAAACGTCCACGAGGGCACCAGCAGCACCGACCCCCATAGCGATCTCAAAGGGGGTGATCCTAGACAAGGGCACCCCTCGGAGTTTGGCCCCGCTTCTGCGAATTCTGCACAGCCCGCACCACGGTTTTGGCTAGGAAGTCCTCATTGCCGACAGCACCGTTGACGTTCACAACCACACTTGTCCCACCACCACCGGACGGAACACGAGCAGCAACAGACATTGACTTAGACGTGGGTGCCATGTCAGCGAATGCCGAATCGACCCGCCACATCTCATCCTCAATACCCATAGCGAAACCCTGCGGAATGTAAGCACCGAGATCACGCATCACCCGAGACGGCGACTTGATTTGCATCGCGTTTACAACTTTGTCGCGGGCACGCAAAGCCATATTCTCAGCAGCAGTAGCAGCAGCCTCCGAATTGGATGTGATGCCGTCCGCGAACCCTTGCGCGAACTGCCACCCAAGCGTTGCCGTGCCCGCCTCGAGCACCGCCGCATTCATGTCATAAATGCCCATACGCCAAGTCGCTTTTATTTCCTCCGACTTGTTCTTGACGGTGTCCGCGTTAGAGTCCCAAGCAAGATCCCAGTACTCGCTCATCGCATTCAACGTGCGATTCCAGTCGAACCCCATATCCTTGTTCTGCCGCACCATCTCATCAATGATGTTCTGCCGCAACGTGAGGGTGCCGTTCTCGTTCGACCCACCAAAGATTCCCTTAGGGCCGAAATCAGCAGAGAAAGAATCGGCCAAACCCGAGATGGCACCTGGGATTGCCCTGCCGAGGCGTTCGATAGCGGGCATCGCATCGTTTACAGCCTGAGTAACGTTCGGGGCGAGGTTGTTGAGTTCGGTTTCTAGCTCGGGGCCAACCCGGGAAATTACATCGTCAAGCCCAGGGATGAGGGTGGTTTGGATGATGTCAGCTGCGACAGTCAAGGCGGGGGCGAACGCTTGCCCCAACTTCTCCTGAACATCCCCGAACTGGTTATTGATCATGTCTAGTCGCCCGGAGACGGTCTGGGCGTCTTTTTCCGCGAACCCCTGCACCTGCGACCGCAGACCCCCCACCAACTGGGTATAGTTCTCGGTCTGACTTCCGGCATCCTTGAAGTTCAAACCAATGGCTTTCAGGGCGCGACCCTGCCCCAGAATGGCTCTACCCAAATCCTCCGCAGCATCCTGTGCTGTCTTACCTGTTGCGGCCGCATAGTCCAGCAACAGCGGGGTAAGTTCGGTGATCTGGTCAGCCGTCAGGTCATACATTGCCAAAGTGCCCTGAGCTGCCGCCGTAGCGTCATCCTCAAACCGAGTCGTTTTCTGCAACTGGGTATCAAGATCACGCAACGCCTGAATATTGCCACCCGCGAGAGTGGGGAACTTTTCGAACGCGAACGACAACCGTGC
>JAULBU010049204.1:0-13160 GCA_032358235.1 Odonthalia washingtoniensis | reverse complement strand
CATCATGTTCTGGGCGAGTCTATACTCCGGTTATACCCAAACCAAATACGACTCTATCAAGAAAGATCTTTCTTGAATGAACAGCTTAGAACAGAAGCACAATTTCACGTTGTTGAGCTTCAATTTAGTGGAATGGAAAGCCAAAAAGCTATTGGTCCCGGCGAAGCGTATAACTATCCACTACGAAGTATTTATACGAAGCTAACAGAGTAGTACTCGAAGGTGACGAAGGGATTCACAATGCGGTTAGTCATCGATACCATTAATTATACTGCGGGACCCTCCAGCCTGTCATCCTCTCTGTTGGTATATGGTATTCTGCCGTCTTTCCGCGTAACAAATCGGAACTTACCAGCACAGACTGAGAGAATGAGGGCGTTGGCCTGAGATCAGCAAGAAATGGCCTCGATACGAGCGTAACAGCGAATACGACGAGCGCTATCAACCAAATTGCCATGTGCAACAAAATACAAGTTGGACGTAGGGGTGGGTGACGCTTTATCTGGAAAACTCCAGAAAATTGGAGGGTCCTTTCCGAATCGCGCATCTAAACAAAAGAATCGTTTCGGTACCTGATGGGCATACGATGAAGCCCTTGAGTATCACAGTTGTAATACCGGCCGGGAGTAAAAGGGAAACATGACGATATGAACCACTTTGTTCAAAGTCACACAATACTGGAAGCAACTTAAAATTATTTAACCGAAATTCTAGAAACAAGAGATCCAAGATCTGGGTCCGATGATAGCATAGAGGCTATGAAACGAGAGATTGCCGAACTAAATGGAAGAGGATGCTTCCCAATGGTGAATAAATCATCACTTCTACCTTCAGCAAACTTACTCGGTGGCAGGTTTGTAATGGCCATCAAAAATGCCGGCTCAAGTGAACGGAATTACAAAGCAAGATTTGTAGTTCAAGGCCACTGGGATAAGTAGAAGGAGTCTCTAATCCACAATTATCCCATGTTGAGATTCAAGTCGGCACGAATGGTATTGTGCGTTGCTGGAATGCGGGGGTTTAATATTTGGACACAGGACATGTCACAGGTCTACGTCCAAAGTGATAATTTATCTAGAGAGATATATGTAGAAGCGCACAAGTTGTTTGGTATTGGAGAAGGAAAATTATTAAAATTGGAGAAGCCACTCTACAGACTGGGCTGAAATATATAGCTCAAACCTAACGGGGAATGGGGAGAATGATTTAAACATGGAACCAATGAATAGCGATTCGTCACTGTATTTTAAGAAGAATTATTCCGGGGACCTCGAGGGGATAATGGGATTTTATGTTGATGATTCGATAAGCGCTGGTAACAAGAAGTTCAGCAAACGCACCGAGCGCGAATTTGATTCTTAACCTCGAAATTCGACACCTCTAGTCTTATCTGGTATAGAATTTGACCGAGAAGATAGAGTCTTTATTACAAGTCACACTAAGTATATACTAAAGTTAACAACTTAGCAACCGATGCAGCATTTGATGCCTTCCGTTCGTTGAGGCACCGAATGGCGTGGCTCAGTAACTGCATTCCAAACGTGCTGGCGGGGGTAAATATTCTTTCCCAAGTGACGGAGACGAAATTTGATCCATGTCATATCAAGAGGATTCATAAATTGTTAAATTTCTTTCAATCTACGTCTCCTTTAGGCATTCCGTTCCAAAATCTGGATGACGACTTGGTTAGGTTGGTGGCTTCCTAAGACCGTTCTTTTGCAAATATTGAGGACTTATTTTCTCAAATAGGATGAATTATCTTCATGGAAGATAGGTATGTCAATGCTAACTATATCGACTGCTCAAGCAGGGAATTGTCGATGTTAACACCTCGAGACGTCCCTATTCGTGCGAATCATAATAGAGACAATGATGTTGTCGATGATATGATGAAACATATTGTCGTTGATATATACGTTGAAAACATCGTAGGTTAGGATGATGAAGGTGCTGTTGTTACGATGATAACATCGTTTGGTTTATGATAATGATATTATCGCGGTTAGATGATAAACATAGTTGGTTAGGATGAGCTGGCGTTGTCGGTAGATGATAACATAGTTGGTTACGATGATGACGGTGTTATTATAACAAATACGAGTCCATGGCAACTACGAAGGTGACGGAAATGAAAAGGAGAAGAGGAAAGAGCCAGGAAGTGTGGTGAAAGAAGAAGTAAAACACGCACGGCGAATGTCGACAAAAGGATCATACCAGGAGATGGTACAAGAGAAAAGGGAAACGGTAAAACGGTATAAGGAACAGGGCGGTTAGACAATTCATGCCATAAGTCATAAAATACAGTAGAATCCGTATACACGAATGATTCACAATTATTATTCACATAACGAATAATTCTGCTCTATAATGGTACACGTGTTTTGGCATTAAAAGAATTCACTTCAGTAATTTGATCAATCACTAAAAGTAAGATTCTATCACACGTGTCAGCATGGATCCAACTTGTGATCACATCTGAATCAGTATACATACCACACCCATCAGAGAGATGAAAAAGACAATGAAGAAGCTCGACATTTCACGACATTCATTTTACCCGAAGCACCAAATATCTCAACCGGATCGGAGCACGATCCAAGACCGAAAAGACCGTTCACCACGCCTGCACCGACTAGACGACTCGTAGGTAGAGCAAGAGGCGACTTAGCAGTCATCCTGTAAAATTCAACACACCGGAGTTTACGGAGATATTAACCACCTCACCAGGCCCATTCACACGCGAAGGTACCTAATCGTATCAGAGTGACAAGCACACATTTTGCGCATAAAAATCTGTAGTATTCGCTAACTGCATAGGCGAATATACTGACCATAATATCACAGGAAACACTACCGTTAACCCTTCATATTAACACATAACCAACGTTTTATTTACGGCGCTTTATATTGCGCCGCTTACGATAAACGTTGCATAATAAATAATCCCAGAAACTAAACGAATTGAACGCTTATTTTATCTCGACTCATAGTAGACATCGATAGAAATCGAGGAAGGTGGTACGTTCTGTGTTAGGCAGCGAGATATTCGCCTTTTCTGTCGTGGTCGACGCTGCAATTATGATAAGGCATGATCTACAATCGACTCTCAATCGCAATATCCCGTTTCGCGTGCTAACCGATTCAGCATCGTTTGTTAACTTTATTACTATATCATCAGTCAATACATAAAAGAGACTGATAAATTATGTAAACTCCGCAAGACAAGCTTACAAACGCAACTAGATTACAGATATTGGATGGATTAGAAGAGAAAACATTTTGGCGGATTCAATAACAAAATTCGATCCCGGAAAGAATTTGATGATATTCATGGAGACGGGTAGGCTAAGCTTTGAAATAGGACAAGTCGCTATCAAGAAGGATATCGATGAAAGTAATTGTTGGACTAAAATCGACAAGTCGTTCGAATTGTGAAAAAGCTCGTGATCGTCGTTTTTTGCAAAAAGAAGTTGCTTGAGTTTTTGAAATCTAGTACGACCTGTCGCTTTCGAAGTATACAAGTAGCTGCAAAAAGGCATTATAGGAAGCATTTATCAATATGTACACTTTTATTGGATAGGCGCCATACAGTATCCGCCTTTTGAGTAGTTCGATCTTAAGTACAATTCTAATTCAAATTGTTTATCAACCATAGAAGTTCCGAGTGTAATTGATCCAGAACTATTTAATCAAGTTACATCGTATCAAATGGTCGGTAAATCTTCTGCTAGGGTGCACCAGTATAATTGTTGTCCGAATAATAAAAGCCATGTCAGAGTTTCTACAACATCAATGACAACTTTTCAAATATTATTTGAATTAATAATAATTTCTATTCGTGACGGCACACATGGGCATGTACACAGTACATTGTACTGATGTCATATTTTGCAGAAAGGTGTATAGTTGTTCAACTGAAGAAAGTGAATTAAGTCTACAGTATACCGTACTGTACAAAACTATACTTTCAAATTCTTGACATTGATGTCAGAAATCAATCCGGTTGACAAGCATGCTGTTCCCCGGCGTACTCGTGGATTACATCGGCCCTCGTGTGTGATATTTGGCACTCGGCTTCGTCTTGGACCAATATCTGCGCAGCTGGGTCATGTCTGCACTCGTTGCGTGTGAAAAACTGACGCTTGTCCCAAAAAAACTGCATTTTTTAAAAAGTATGGATAGTATGGGCCTAAAAATTTGATATTAAAATTTTGTTTTGTGGGAACGTATGGGAATGGACGGCGACATTGAAATATGGTAAATGGACTAATTTTCTACAAAATGAAAAATGAAAAATGAAAAATGAAAAACTTAAAATTTAATTAAATTTCCAAACAGGAAAAAGGTATGCCTTGCAATGTACGATTTCCTGCCATGTTTTATAATACTTTCACTAAGAAAAAAATTTATAAGATGTAAATTAGACATAGTATGTCACAATTTACATCTTTTTCAATTTCACTGTTTAAACGACAACATATAAATTGTTAGAGAACACTTGAAGATTTTAAGAAAGATGTTGCAAACTTAATGAATGGGTACTACCCATCGAAAATGGGAAAATATGGGAATAACATTCCCATATTTTCCAATTTTCGTTTTAAACGAGGTGCTTAGGAGGAATTAATAATATTTGAGTAAGATAAAAAAACTATGTCAGATAAAATTTATTTTCTGATAGAATTGGATCATGTTTGTTCAGGAAAAATAACATTTAAAGAGATAAGATATATACCGGGTCGTAAACAAGATGTTTCTTATAATTACTAAAGTGACTTGGACCATAATCTAGGTAATGTTCTTCACCTCTAGCAATGTTCGGTTTCGAAACAATAGCTAAAACCTTATGACTGGAATATTCTGAAAAACTTTCAGGCTGTTTAATTACTTTCCGTGAAACATTCGATATTTGATGATCTATATCGCCATTTTTCGTTTTCTTCGTATCTGTATCCCCAGATAGATAGCTGCTATCGTTTATGTATGGCATAAGGCATAATGAACCGGAACAGCTTAAACAGTGTGTTTGCTACCGTTATTGTCCTTCACCTTTCCATCAATCTCTGCCGCCCATGTGTTGAAATTTCAAACTGTGTCCTCGCGTAGAACATCACCACATGTTCTTTTTATTTGTCGTTGATCAGATAATTCTGTTTAAAATAATGCACCATAGTAAAAACCAATGGGATGAATAGGATCAAAACTTCTTTCCTCGAAAAATCCAATGTCGGTACTTAGTTTTTTTATTCTTGAAGTGCGAATGGATAAGCAAATATTCCCCCCTTTCAAGCAAGCGTTCCGCTCTATTCTAAAGAATGGAACATGGAAACATACTTAAGGGTCCATCTCAACATTGGAATGCCCTTTCACAATCTGAATATTGTTTATTCGTTGTTGATTGCTCCCATGTAGTGCAAACGGCATTCAAAAATTGTCTGAAAAGGTGGAAGGCCACGAGGTGTCAACCATAGATTTTGTCTTCCTTGTATGTACTTCATCCATTTTTGTGATGAAGGTCTTAGCAGCCTCCAATTAGTATCATCTACTGTCAATTCCGATTGTATATCAAGTAGCTATCGTGCATAAACGTCAACTAGATACGGTATAGATTCTTTTACACTCCGTATCCATTTCACAACCCACTAAAAGTCTATGATTCGGAACCATTAAAAAGTCCATTTCTGTTTACAAGGTACCAGAACAGAAATCCAATACAACATCTCCTGGCTTCGAAATCTTTGTGACCAAATCCATCATCCATGGAATATTTTTCTGCTCTGGTCTAAGCATCGGTCGTCTTCCCCGTAAAACACTTTTTGCATCCCGTGCCCATTTTGGGTAGGTGTATTATGTTTTTTATACAATTTTTCCACTCTGCGTGATTACTATGGATCTCTTCGACGCTACTTCAATCGGTTCTGTTCATGAAATACATAATATCAAGTCCATTTTCCAGAAGTAAATTTCTGTATCTATCACCGAGGTGTGCGAGATCCTTTTTATTCTTGGATAACTTTTGTCGTCCCAGGGGATTTGACGAAC
The DNA here is from genome assembly GCA_032358235.1 of Odonthalia washingtoniensis. Taxonomy (NCBI): domain Eukaryota; phylum Rhodophyta; class Florideophyceae; order Ceramiales; family Rhodomelaceae; genus Odonthalia; species Odonthalia washingtoniensis. Next base: position 7,118 of record JAULBU010049204.1, on the reverse strand, counting down.
GTCGAATGCATCATTTCCACTTTTAACACCTCGCCATTTGAAGTGCTAGTGGTTCAATTCTGCTTCTTGCTTTTTTTGTCCCTTTTACCATCTAAATCATGACCAGATTTATCATCATCACCATAACAGCTGTCATCTTCATTTTCGCTGTCATCTTCACTATAATCTTCATCATGGCTATCTTCCGTTACCTGTAAGTATTAATACAACGGGAGAAATTGCAGAAAGCTACAAAACATATGCACATTTCCACCTGGTTCCATGACATCTTTCATCAATGTACCCATTTTCTTCCTGTCATTGTCGTCGAAAGAGGGATGTGTCACACTTTCCGAAAGTAGAGATCTCCTAGAATTATACGGGGGTCTGTTAAGACTACATTAGCTTTACAATTAAGTGTGACACCTACCTCTGTAAGATGCGTTTACGACAAACTTTCAAATCGTACATCACAAATATTGCAAACGGACTCCATACATGTTTTCAACTTTTCCATTCTCGCAACACTGGCAGCTCCTAAATCCAAGAAAATAGCCTACCGAACTGTATTCAATGCCTGAGTTATGTTAGGATCTTGTTTAATTTCTTTTCATATCTCTTTTGTCGATGATGTTTCAGATGCTTTCCTAGGCTGTCCAGACTTCTCCTTTTCCCGTGATGGGCGGGCAATTATTGCATACTCTATGTACTTTCTCTCATACCTGCACATCTTGTGTGAGGTGTGTTACTTTCTGAACATCCCTGTCCCGATTCTTCATCATCACCATTTTCGCTATCCTTATTCCCTGGCATCGTCAGATCAATTACATGCGGTAAGTTTAATTTCCTCTCCAAAGAAAAGAAATCCACAGCAAATTCAGACAGGGAATTGAAACAGCTGTGGATAAATAGAGAACTGATACCTTCTGGAATAGGCATTACCATGGTGAACATTCGATCGTCACTATCAGCTGCGTTAGTGGAAATTATGAGGTATTGTTGGAATGGTTCCCATTTCATCATTGTCTTGTCATCCAGCTCATATAACGTATAGATCAGTAACAAGTCAGACAATGAAGGAAAAAAGAAGCAAGCTATGTATCAGATGGGGTCTTCTTCTTCTTCTCCTGATCTCGACCGTGCGACAGGGTCCACATTCTCCGAGTGGAAGATGGGAAATTGGTCGAAAAGAAACGTTTTCCGTTGTTGAAGAGGTGCAAACCGTTGTTTGGAACAGTTCCGCAGGTAAAAATGTTGACCGGTATCTACCTCGAAGTAGTTGTAGGGGAATATTGCGGACTACCCAAATGGAAAACCACATTTCTTATCTAACAAAGTCCACAATTTCATCAACTTCTGAACACAAACTCCAATTCTTGAAGCACTAGTCGGAACAGTCTTGACATGAACCATTTCAGAACGCTCTGAGTTTTTTGCTGATGCCCAGACCAGACATAAATCATGAAATGTACCGATGCATTTGAATTTTGTTGGGTCGATATCATGTGGGTTTTGATTGTTGTATTTCTTCGTCCACCACTTTCAACACCTGAACTGCCTACAATCATATGAAGGTAACCTGATCCGTTGAGAAAGCGGAGAGATATGTTGAGGAGTTTGAATGCAATGTTGAAACATTGGAGAACACTTGTGTCTGATAGTTCAAATGTTGCAATTTTCAAGGCAGCTCGCATAATATGCCTTGTTTATCCGGTTTTGACACAAGCTAAGAAAATCTTCTCCCTTTCCGTTACTGTATCAGATGATGACTGACCTTCATCATGTTTAATGGCTTCCATCTGTGTTACCTTGTGAGTCATAACGGTAACCAACTGTCACCGCCGAATCATAAGAAGCATTGTGCAAGAGTCACTCATTAAACAGTACATCATTTTTTTTTCTTGACAGAGAATTTCTGTTTGAATTCTGCAGTATCGAAGACCCCCACTACCGACAAAAGGTCTCGGATGAGATTTTTGATTTTCTGATCGTGATGTATTAAACGCTATTCTTGGAGGAAGAAGAAGGAGATGACTGTTGATTGATAGACTCCTTCAGCGTCGATATGTTGATGTTGCAACGGTTGATAATTGTATTTGTCTCTTCGTTTGCAGATAACCAATTGTGATGACCAATTGTAAACAGTCGCGGGTCCTGAGTGATTTAAATGATGACAGATAATCCTGAAAGTGATTGAGTGTCATTCTATAACAGTTGAATGATACTAGTAGTATTTGATTGCATCATATATTACAACTATATACTTTAATAAGGTGATGAGAAAAGTAGAAGATTTATTATGAAGACGGGAAATCTCAACGTTAAAAATATACCGTATAACAATAACATGCAAGTCCCCAACCACACGGTTAGATGTCTTTCAATATAATCAATCGTTGATTATATTGTCAAATAATTAAGGGTTCATTATATACATTTTGACCCCATCTATGTGGATGAAATCATACCCCGTAATAGCTGAATATCTTAACAAGTGGATTTAATGCACGTGTATAGATCAACAAAAACATGAAAACACGAGTACGAAAAAAATTGAAAAACTTTTGCTATCCACGTCGATGAAATTCTTTGGGGAGAAACACGTGAACGAAAAATAATTTGAAAAAATTTCCATCCACATGGATGGGGGAAGTTTTTATATAATCAACCGTAGGTCGTATTTTCATATAACCAACAGTTGATTATTTGAAATTTTTCTCCATCCATGTGGATGGAAATTTTTGAAGTATTGCTCCATAATAGTCATAAAGCTACGATTTAAAATTTTACATGCAAGGAAATATAAAATTTTAACTGTCACTAATTACCATCGAATATAACGACATTTCTACAACCATTCGTATCAATCATCTATCCTCCATTAAACACACACCCATTTCAACAAGACCTTCCATATTGCAACGATCAATACGGCAGCAACGGTATTTGTACTAAAAGTAAACATTTTGCTATTTATACCAGCTTATCTGTTATCGCTACACTTCAAATTCCTCAACTACAAAAATCAGCACTATCCGCATCGAATCACCCTCCCATCGCCTACAATAATAATAGCCACAATGTCGTCAAGTGCTGCCAAGTTAGCTTCGTCGTGACCGTCTTCAGTGGCCTCCAGCACCAACACTGCTGAAAGTAATATTAAAGTTGAGGATAATTTTACAGCTATTAAGGTCCGCAAGTTCAACGTTGAAGAATTCGAAGATGTAGATGTGTGGCTCACTATATTCCAAATCAGTGAAGTCAAAACTCCTCTTCGTGACATCCACCCAGCTCATCGCAATGAGCTTATGGAATCGATAATGAATATCGGGATTCAATTCGGACAAGACAACGCTAAAAGTTACAAACAATTCGGAAAGAAACAAAGATATGAAGTGTATCGAAGAACTGGTTGAGATGGAAATGGAACAAGAGCTCGAAAGTCAAGCTTCATGTTGTATCTGGTTGACGGGCGCCGTCGTGAGTCTTGCATTCGAGAAATCGCTGCAAAGGAATTTCATCAATATTAATTGGCCAAAAAGCCGTCCCGGGTCTGTTCACTACACAGAAAAGATTGAATCCCCTTGAACTCATGCAAAGTTGTTAATCACATCTGGACGAACAACCAAACGACCTAACTGGCCCGCGGCGAAGCGAGTCTTGTTGATACGGTGTAATACATAATTGACTACTCGAGAACTTGCGAATCGCAGTATAATATTCCGTTCCAGACTGTTCTTATACCCTATAATTCTCGCAGATTTCATGTATTCAGACTTTATTCTTGGAAAAAGTCGAACACATTATGAACGTCATGTTCGTGTCGCAACGATATTTCTGAAGGAGGAGAGTGTCCCTTGTATGATTTAGGTATGTATCTGCACATGGCTCTAATACTGACAAACACATCTGCCTTTCCCATGTCGGCGATGGAACTTTAATGGCTGTTGACATCAATTATCTGTCATTTATGATTAAAGCGGCCAAATATTATATTGATAGCCGAGAGAAACCATCTACATTCAACGCAAAGTCACTTTATACAACGTGCATAAGTGTTTTGATCGGTATTGACTCTATATGAGAAGACATCACGGAAGAAGTAATGACGTTCGAGAAGTTAATTAAACGGTTAATAAAACGGAAGTGGGCCATAAAAATGGTCTCACATGGTGGTAGAACGATTGTTCATCACCCAGATGAAACTACTTTCATGCAGCGTGAAGAGAAAGAAAGAAAGTGCTCCCAGTCTAAATTACAAGAGGTTGATTCTGTATTGGCAAAAGTTCGAAAGCACTTTAACCTTGTTAGATTCAATCAAGAAAAATAAAAGGCGGGTGAATTGAGAACGGAATAAACTCCATCACATGGCTCTGCGAAGAAAATCTCGGACGCGAATGGTAAATATATCCAAGTTGAAGTGATATTGGTGGTATTGATGAAGAAGAAGAAGCTGATGGAAAACATGGGGGGGTCACGAGGATCAAAAAGAAAGAATTTTAAGACTGTATGGAACAATAAAAGTCATGTAGACAAGAATTGCAGTGCATCGCTTCCTCCAATTTCAAATTCTAAAACCAAGAATCCATCAACGACGGAGGTGAATAAAAAAGTCATTGAAGAAACGGGAAAAGAAACTGGGAGAAGTCATGGGAAATTTGATGATTCATTACCTGAAGGTGCACTTTTCGGCCATCCAGTGAAACTATTCGAATAAATGAATACATCCATGGCATTTATTGAAAATTAAAGGTTTCCTTCTGCGCTCCGTTGTGACAGTCTGGACAGGACCGAAATTTTCAGTGATGTTTGCCATAAATTACGATGTTTCTGAATACCACCAAATCAGCGCGCTGAAAGCTTCTCAGCCATGCGGACGGCAATTTCACAAGGTCAATGGCCTGGGTATGGAGAACAAATTCCTATTTTAAGTCACAACGCACTCTTACAGAAGAATAATATGGGAAAAGGGCCCTTCAAAACTATGACCAGGGCTACGAAGAGGCATACTTCCTAAAGAAATATGCAACATTATTTGTCGAATGTTGTATAATCTAGCACGGTTTGCGAATCCAACATATGCCTCGAGTTCCATCTGAGCTAAAATGGGCATATCCGATACATCCAAGTTATTCGTTCCATAAACTGCATGAATTTGTCCAAGATATATTTATTGGTGAAGATTTACTACGCGTGAAGGGTAATCGCATATTTTGGAAGCCAATTTTACACGCTACTATAGCTGCAAAAGACCAAAGCGATTGTGATAGTGGTGTTGCTCTATATGCTTCCACTCTTCATTTACTGACGTCGCATATGGATAACAGGGGAATAGAATGGGCAGGAAGAATACGTGCTGCGTTAGATGTATGGTTCGGGTTTTTTCCATCTTTTCTACGCTTAAATCATGCGGAATATAATGTTCGGAACCATCTTCATGTAACTAGTAGTCGATACTTATTGACAGGAAATGACTGTCCTGTTTAAGCTGGTCATAATTATTTTATGGTAAGGAACGGGAAAATAGAAGGTTTTTTAGTGATGTTTACTGGTGATGAGGGCTATGTTCTAGATGTCTGTACGATCTCCCATCAGTATGTTCACTATGAAAACAAAAATCTCCAACGTATTGAAAATCACTAGTTTTGGAACCCGTTGAAATACGTCCCAATTTGGTCTTTTCAGACATGGATATCTGCAATATGATGGTGCACAGTTTAAGGGAAAACGTTCCTTGTGGTATCATATATATTTAATACCAAATGACTATGGATTTAGGGATGCTATTGGTTTTGCATATCATGGCACCCTATGTCTGAGGTCTTCTTCAATTCCTGTAAGAGAAATGAACTCTCTGTATACTCTGATTCCTAAGACGATGGGAACTATGACTCTAATAATCTAGAGTAACGAAAATAATTCGAGGATCATGTATCCTCGCATAATGACAATGAAGATGTTGAAAATGAAACTTTTGGTTCAAATCAATATGTTGAAAATGATAGATATTTTTGTTTGTACTTCAATCATTTTAATTGAAACGTTCATCCAAAAAAATATATTGCACTTGAATATGTCTTTTTGTTTCAATACGTTTCACGATAAAAGTAAAACGGTCGTAACGACTATTTTGTTGTCCAAACATTGGTCATGAAATGAACATGTCTCAAACATCCAGTACATATAAATGACAGGCTGTCATTTGCATTTACTGATTATAAAAGAACATGGGATATTGTTATAACAATTATCATTTTCATATAATTATTGTAGTACTGTTTGAAAGTAAGGTTTGGTGGGCATGTATTCGAAAAATTATTGTTATATACGCACATCATCATACTAGTCATATAACTTATTGCTTTGTTTCAGATCATGATGTTCAGAAACGAAAAAATAATTGATGTGAACAAAAAATCAAAAGGTATCATCCACAGGGGATGGGACAATAAATTGAAAATCAACCGTTGAATACATTTTTAAATAATCAACGGTTGATTATTTAAAAGTTTACTCATCCACAATAACGCCTACAATTTCCATGGTACAGCCTGTACCATGGAAATTGTAGACGTTACTGTGGATGGAGAATTACTAACGTTCAACTTTTTTCAACTTTTTAACCACCTGAGGTGGTTCAAATGTTGAACGTAAGTAACGTAAGTAATCACAATTGGACTCCCTTTATGAATAATGGTGCCTTCCATAAACTGTGAATCCCTCATGAATCACGATAGGCTAACAGACATATAAAATCTTGTTTATTAATAAAGAAAACAATACAGACTATTTAATCTATTCGTAACATCCAAACGGTAACAAGATGTTACATTGTCAGTATAGGCAACAAGATTGTCTACATTCAACCAGGACTGTTTTTAGGTCAAGTAGACATACTCCAATATGTAAATACAACTCAAAATGCAGAGATAGAATAGATGGATACATAGTTCGAAACAATCACCACACAATCAACTGAATAAGTATCAACGGAACACAATGTGGATATGTTTTTACAGATGAGCACGGAAGTTATAACACAGATGAATATGGTGATGATTTGTTAGTGCGAATATATAGTCAAGTATATATCATTCCTGAGGAGGAAGTAACAGACGAGAAGAACGACTATTGGTTTG
>JAULBU010049193.1:0-13162 GCA_032358235.1 Odonthalia washingtoniensis | reverse complement strand
ATTTCACATCTGTGGCACTAGCGACATTCATTTGTGTACGTAACACATCAATGACGTCTTTTTGTATAGGAAAGCTTTTCTATTGTCGTCTGAAGCAGTTTTGTATGGAACCTCCATTTTTTGAAATTCGTCATCGATTAAACTCCGATCCACTGTTCTGTCCACAATTGACATGCATTTATTCCAATCAGTTATGTGGTTACGAACAACATATGCACTGAAAGTACCTGATCGAAGCATCCGGAGTACGTGTCGTACAGCTTCAATTCTAAGTTCTTCTGATACGGTTACCAAATGATTCGCTGCAACTTTTACATCAGTGACATGTTCCGAAGGTTCTAAGGGACGTTTATCATCAGGAAGCGCACAGTCGGTCTCATCGCTGTACACTATTTCCACTTCATCCTCTTCTTAATTGGCATCGGATCTGTCCGTGTTCTGCTGATAACCGTTTCCATTTGTTGAATGTCGTATAGTGTGCAATCTCTTCTTCTTATTGCATTTGCATGACGTGGCATGTCGTTTGTAAATCAGCCCAAACGTCTGTCGAGTATGTACAATACCTTGTATGGCAGATGAATCTTTTCGTTACCGTTATTGTGGAATGCCGGACCCAAAGCGATAGCAGTCGATGTCACATTCTTTGAATAATTAGAATATTTGTAGAATAAATTTTTAATAGGGACCAACTTATTCACGGATATTTCTTACTTGTTACCGCCAGTATCAGTAGTCCATTCTGCCACTGTAAGTAGTCAACAGAAATACAATCGTGTTCCAATTTAAAATATGAAAAAAGTTTCCTCCATATGGAGGCCGAAAAAGTGCAAAAAATTGAATAATTGATTTCCTGTTGTAAAAAATTAATTATTTTATTTTCTGCATATTGTCGGCCTCCGTATGGAGGGAAAGTTTTTGCAGAAAATTGACAGTGCGTGGTAAATGTTTCGAAAAAGTATTACATTTATCTCGTCGGCCCATTACAAGTAATGCGTTTAGGCAGTATCGTTATTTGTAACTGGGCAAAAATACTTGGTATTTATCTAGGCTTTGCTCTACTTGAGTTGACACGTGTCAAATGGCACGCCATGCAGCAAATACCCCGCAAAGGGGATATTTGCCGCCCAAGTTCTTACAGCATGACACCGATGAGAATCGAACTCGCGGTCCCCGTTCCCAGTAATTGACAAATTGCCAATTGAGCTACTGGGGTCGCGCCGCTGGTCGATACACTTTGATTACTGTATTTGTCCCGGCACTATTCATAATTCAATCATTATCTAGCGCCTTTCTTTTCATAATAAATACACCCGTCGGCCGCTGTGACACACAGGTGAAGCTCAGGCGGGTTGACCAATAATTTGATTAGATCGTGAAGCACGAAACACCGCTGAGCAACGATATCTACTAGCCAATTTCTCATGAGTTCCACAGCAACACGTGGATGCTCAAAAAGTAATGCGTCAGATGTGTTGCCTGTAGCCCACTTATGGTACTGTGGAAATTGTAATTTTTGGTTAGATTTTTTGTCATGTAATGCATGAAATTCATTACATGGCAAAATCATATAATGCAAAATTTTGTCATCAATCGAATGCAACAATTTTTGAAAAAAATAAATAAATTAGTTTTGTTGGATTTCAAACGGTGCAAATTGCGTTCGTCGGTTCGTTTTGTAAGTTTACTAATCAAGGTGGGTTGGTACATCCAATTACTTCTGTGAGCGATCAAGATGAATTATCAAGTTTATTGCCAATTCCTTTGGTTGCCGGCATCGTGAACAGAGTTGATCAGCTGGTAGGTGCCGGTATTGTGGAAAACGATTGGTCTTCTTTCTGTGGTTTTGATACTGCTTCCATCAAGTTAGAATAAATGGAGACAATTTTCAAACTTAGACAACGTCAGCTTTCACAACTCGTCTCAAAAATTAGAGGTTCTCTCATTGATAACTTATCATAAACTTTTGTTCAGTCCAGCCACTATTTTCTTTATTTCCAACAATACTAAATATGACAAATAATGTTTTGTACAAATTTTTTTGCTTTTTTAAGAATTTTTTAAAAAATGAAGTTGGCACCTCGTACTGCACCTCATACTTTTCTGTCCTTATACCAATACAAAAAAAACGAAAATTCACATTCTATAGGAGAACAACTGAGTAAATATCAAACAACATTGCAACTGGTGCCGAGGTTTATTTAATTTGAAATGTAATATACGGGCCACACTCTTGAAAGTAGTCTCAAGTCATACTGATTACAGTTGAACGACAAAATATCGTTAGTCAAATAGCGGTTGAAAAAACGGCTATGTTGATTTTTGGGTTCCTGAGAGACATTTTTCATATTATATTTTTTTTGCAGAACAATTTTTCATAGCTCCAGAACAACAAGCTCTGGATTGTGGGCCAACATCACCACAATTCGACAGTTAAACTGTTACCCACGAGTAAAACCTTTTCTTTGGAAAAATGATTTTATTTCGATCCAAAAACTTGATTTTGGTACGATCCGTCGACGTTTTAAATATACCAAAACGGCTCCAGTTTCGATGCATATTCCAGAATATACATTGAAACAAGTAATTCAATAATTTATGAAATACATTCATCTCTTTCATTTAAAACTTTTATCTAATAATTGAACATAATATTATAACATATATTATTATTATACTTTTCATTACAACCGTATCGACAACAACATCATTGTAACATCTTTAAAAAATAACGGTTATAAGAGGGAAAGTGGTTTGAATAAGAAATAAACGGAACACAATCATCGCACATGTTGTGTAATGAGTGAAAATATAACTTATACAGAAAATGAAATGGATTCATCAGGTCTCGGAGTAGAGAGCACAAAAATAGTACTGGAAGATTACACAACACACAAAATTCAAGTAAACATAATGCAAATGGTATTTTAAGAGCACTCTGTCCCTGACAAAGGTCATCTGGACAACGTGACCAACATGCTAAAAGAATTCGGCCATGTTAATGGTCATAATCCCGTAATAGTCACCGTTGATGTGAACAAACTCCCACATATACCACATAGTAAAAATTGTACGGATTATACAAATTGGCCTGGCGTTTGTAGTTACGGACGGTGTGCACAGGATAAAATATATGCAATTTCAAAGTATTAATGGAAACGAATCTTATAATTGCATTGAAGTACTTTTATGGGCATGTAAGGACAGAACTGCAATGTCCAGATGTGACATCGACATATACTGCACGAAGATATCTTGCATGTACAATATTAGAAAAAAGGAAACAATACTTTACAAATTTAAAGCGTGTAATGAATTTTTAAATGTACTTGTTAGACGAAGACCTGATGAAGTGTCAAAATCATGTCCTTCTTGGTTTCATAAAGTATTGCATAATTATTCGTTACATCTTCATCAGACATAGGAGAAATAACCGTCTCCATTCCTGTTTTCTACGTGTTCATTCATACGCTACAGAATTGGATTCAGTTTTAAGCGAAGCATTCACATATAATTTTCTGATCAGTGGAAGAACTGCTGCACTTCCTCATCGTTTTAATGCAACAAGCGAATGGATTGAAATAGGAGGGATAATGATATCGCACATATTCCTTCCTTTGTTCTATTTTATTATAATATAATTTCTATAAAATTTACCCACTTTTCTTTCCCAATATTATTATCTTTACTATTATTATATGTAGCTTCTATTCTTACAATAATGTAAACGTACGAAAAACTTTTCGAAATTTTCTGGTGTCAAAGAACGCATAATTTTTACAACAGCTCTCTGTGAGACCTTCTATTGCACACGTATCATGAGAATCGCACTGTAACACATGACACGTTACAAATTCACTCACTTAGGCTCGTTAATGACTATTGAAGAGCTCGCCGAGAGAAAAAAACTGGTCTTGATTGTCTTTCTCTCATCAATATTGTCACTCCACACTCTCAATCGGAACGGCGAAGCTCCCTCACCTTCGGCATTACATCATTTTTCGTAACATCCTTATGCATACCTCCTGCTCATCTTCGGCAATAAATCATTTTTGGAGACATTCCTTTACATTATCTCCCACTCCCTTCTCGCATTGAATTTTAAATTGATGAAACATTCGGATGCATCACGAAAAATGTACTGACAGTGTGATTTCAGGAAGGAAAACATTTTCCATCTAATACTTACGTTCAGCATTTTTCTTCTCTTATCGAAATCAACATCTGGTAATACCGATCGGCATCTCTCTATTCTTTCCTTCCGAATTCATTATTTAACTAAAACTGGACTGAACATGCTACGCAAACCCCACTCGACAGGAAATGAAGACATCCGCAATATAAGACGTCGCCTATTATCTCGACCAGATTGGTACAGCCTTTACACACCACAATCACCCCTGAAAACTGCTCCTGTTACAAATTTCTTTGACCCACTATCTCAACAAAAGGATCCTCATCCGACTACTGCAAACTCTGAACATGTTCCACACAGCAATGCACAACAATCCGATCGTATTTCTTTTCATGTTTCTGTCGACACAAATGATGATAGGGATGATTTTATACAGATACATTTTTCTTCTACCGGTAATAATGAAACATTTGAAGATACAGGTATTCCTCGGCCCCCGCTTCCAGTAGATTTATCTACAGAGAATGATGTTGATCCACTTGCAACACTGGATCAAATATTAATTACAGAATACAACCCTTCACCATCTATTTCACAAGTGCCACCACCGCCTCAAGATGCAATATAAGGTGAAATATTTCTACATCCTCTCATATTACCATCAACGTGCAACACACTGTCATGATGTCCTTCATATGATCCTCGAAATGGTTCAATGCAACAAAACGGAGATTCATAATTGGATATTTTAATTTTGCGTAGAAGAATTAAGCTTTTGTGTAACTTCACCACTTATCTCACCATAGTATCTACAACTGGTTATACAAAATCAACTGCTAGACACTACGAATTCATTCGTCCACTAACAGAAACTTTGAGATCATATCTGGCCTTATCTACCTACAAAACGGCTCATGATCGTATCTGGAAATAGTTGCAATCAAATTGCCTCCCAAAATCTGTAATTATTGATTGAAAACATCTCGATCGGGTTATTAACAAAACAGAACGACAAAACTCTAAAAATTGCGTGCATATAATTCTTCCATCTTATTGGTCGAAGTACGACGTACGTACAAAGTTCTATTATAAGCAACTGGTAAAAACTTCTGATGGACGAATTGCCCCTGATATTGAGAATGCAAACATATTTAAATTCAGGAAATAACTGTCAAGATTGGATAGGATTCTTTTCACAATTTTCAAAGAGGATCCTTTCCTTGCTAGACACGCAGACACTATTTCATTTCCGATAGGATCTACACCGACATTAGTTGCCTTTTCACCATGGTTACAGTGCAATGTCGCCACAACCATGGACGGATCGCCACTAAGTTCAACTAAATGTACCGACTTGTTGGGTGAAATTGGTCCTATTTGGATCATACATGCTGGATCGCCATTAGAGTAGACGTTTCAAGAAATAATGAACTCACAGCTAACGAAAACAGGTACGGGTCCAGAAAAGGCACACTAGAACAATTGCATAAATGGCTTTGGAAACAGTTCATCAGGTCTTAAAATAAGCATTAAATGGTAACACAAATCACTACAAGCATATCACAGCAGTATTTTATGCGGCATGTTCGGATTGGCAACGTAGATTTGTTGAGTCGTTTCATACATATCAACACTCGCAATCGAAAGGGGATCAGTGGATAACTTTGAAAAGCATGGCCATATTGTTTCTTGGGGACTAGGCGGAAAGGCTGAGAATAGATAATGAGTCTCACTTCACATTATTACTTGAATTGGAAACACATGTTAAAGAGATATTTGCAGAACCATTGTGCTCACACCTTTTAGACAGATCGACCTACCAGCTACCAAGAGAACGGCAAGGAGAGATGTGGATGGAAAAGGGTGTTGAACGCTCTCCCCTCCCACGAAATTATCGAAAAGGTAAGAGTTTTCTGAATGATTTCACGTACAACAATATTGCAACCATGTCCGAGTTCCGTTATGCAGTATATGTCCTGAAAGAGGAGAGGTCAACAAAAACACTGACTTACCCATATCATCAACTCCACGTCGGAAAATTTATATAGGTGTGTGGTCGACAATCAGATACGATACAACAAGTTTGTGAAGTTCATGCCGTTGGAATCAAGACTTATCAGAGACTACGGTCGCCTATTTTGCAATAGTTGGAATTATTTCAATCACTGGAACCCATTGTGCATGGGCTATTTCCTTGCGTCTTAATGAAAATACACATCGAACGTTCGTCCAACGTAACTCTTTCAACTTCCAATATTCAAATTATCAAACTACATTCTACCTTACGCATAGTCGCTGTCCTTCACTGTTGCCATTATCTGTTTACACATGACACATAAGAAAATCGTATTAGGCACAGTGAAAGTGTTCTGGATGGAAAAGGAGTATTTATTATATCTCATCGGATGGGATTTTCACCGCGAATGGCGTGAAACAATAGGAAAATTCAATAAATTGATTTGTTTCTGTATGTATATCTCGTGTGATATATACATACATATTTCTTATAAATAAACCGATATTTGTCATATCGTATACTAAATGCATTCCCTTTGTACTTTATAAGTAATTTGAGGACAAATTAAATGTAATACGTCTGCAGTACTACTTTAATGCTTTCGATTCATTAGATGTAATACGTCGGCAATGCTTTAATGCTTTCGATTCATTAGATTTAATACTCCTGCAGTGTTACTTTAATGTTATCGACCTATTAGATGTAATACATCTGTAGTGTTACTTTAATCTTATCGGTCAATTAGGTGTAATACGTTCGTAGTGATATTTTAATGTTTTTGACTCATTACTTATAAGGAGTCTGACGCGTTACAAGTAATGCTTCGAAAATATTACTTGTAACTTCTCTGCCACGTTACAATTATGCGTAGTAAACATGAAAGTAACACTTGACTACGAACTACTTTGTAACGCGTCGAAGGATTTTATCTTTGAAGCAATGAATTATATTTACTGTTTGGCACGTTGATTTTAACGCTCCAGACGGGTTATAAGTAATTCTAAATAAAAAACAAACTTACGCAATTTTTTCCAAATTTACCACACAGCGAAATAATTGATTTTTTTCAACAAAAAATCAATTATTTAATTTTCTGCAAAATTTTGGCCTCCATATGGAGGAAAAATGTCTACATATTTTTTGTTGTCGGCAATATGTAAGTAAGATGACAGCCTGTATTAAGTAAATACATGAAATTGCAAAAAATGACTGGAACATATACACATTTAACTAGAACCGTTTCTGAGAACAAACGCACAATTTACTTTAGCATATATGTAGAAATAAGCTTAGACATGCAAGGTAAACAAATATAAATTCAATCAAGAAGCAATTTTCAACGTAACGGTGGCTCTTCAACATCTGCCATTCCCTACTCATCCATATTGTGTGGTTCATCGTCACCACCATCGTCACTTTCATCGGGTTCTCTGTCGCTATGACCACGACTCGAAGGACTGCTTGAACTTTGCGATGTGTGAACAGATAGCCGTTAACCTTTCATGCGGAAACGGCGTCCATGTGCGTATGAAATAGCATCTTTCAAATTTCTACCGTCCGGGATAATATACATATGATACCTCAGTGCACCTGTTCCATTCCATCCTGCCCCTGCATGCTAAACGTAACCATCTCCAATTAAAATAGACTGTGGGGGATTTGAATTTCATGCATTTCCAAACAACTTCAAATTCTGTCCTTTTACACCTCACTGAAATGGACATAACGATGGGACCCAGGAGCTATCCAAAAAGATACACCTTCATTACCAGTTGAAATTGTGAATTAAACGGGGGAACCACTCTTCCTGACGTCGAAGTCATTGTGACCATGTTGTGATGAACAATCCTTACCAGTGACCTGAAAGCGGCCCCCACCATTTGGAAATTTTTGTCGGCCATTTACAATTTGTATCTGAATTCAACAAGGCGCATAACAATCCAATCCATAAGTCGAGTGCAGCACGGCGTTTAGGTATCCTACATGATCACGATGAATTTCCATTTGATTTTCAAGTAGACTTCTTATACTGTAGTAACGTCCAATGCCATTGTTTCTGCCATGTTCGTCATTTCCATAATTACCAGTGTTGATAATTAGACTCCAATGATCTCTATTGCTTTCATCTTTCAGTACCTCTTCACCCGGAAACCATGTTTGAATTTCGGTAAAACATTTCACCAATTGCCTGTGAAGGGAATTCATGATTTTACTCAAACGCTTCTATATACGTCTTTCTCATAGCTTCATCCATGTCTAAAGGATCAGACATACTCTCCAGAATTCAGTACCCATCACTATCCAATTGCTGTTTCTTCCTGCAGAAGTAAGCAAGTCCACAGCTTCCTTCAACATTCCTTCTTGCATGTAACCATTTCTCCAATTCTGTGTGATCTCTGCGAAGTTCCATATGTTCTGCTTGCATGTAAGCAACCCAGGTCCAAAAGATATATCTCAATGCTAGTAATTGATCATACATGAAAAACTTGCGCATGATGAGAATCTGGTATTAGTGCCTACTTCAGCAGAATCTTCGTATCATATAAAATTTCGACATCCACTACTTTCTTGCCTTCTCCGTTCATCCTGTCAATCTAGATTTTTCTCGCCCGTGTTTCTTGACTTCTACGCTCCCTCGTAACTCCATTGACGGTATCCTCTGTTGCATTGTATCTTCGGTGTTGTAGCATTTCTTCAAAGGTCACTACATCTCTACACATCTTGTTCAGTCTATTCCACATAGCACTACATCCAGGTGGCACAACATTTTGAGGCTGTTTGTTATCGTAAGGGCCGATGTCATCTGCCACTGTAGACCGTGGCAAGGACCTCGCCATTCTTTATATATTCGTTTTGTTAATGTTGACTTTCTACCCCTTGCGGATGCCTCAATCTCTGGCGTGTCTTCTTCCATGTCAGACAACATAGGATTCTCCGCCTTTGCCTTCTCTTTTTCGCTCGAGGTTCTTCCTCATCACTACTCTGTAGGTCAATAATTTTACGATGTTGCTGCCTTTTCTTGCTTCTCTTATGTGCTGGAATAATTCCATGGGCACTCATTCCTCTTGTTTGTTTTCTTTCATTACCACCATCATTACTTTCTTTGATAAAGAACTGCTTTATTTTCTTGACAAGTATATCATGGCGAGCACTTGTGCGGGTAACCAGTTTTCCAGACCTATTTCCAACACCATACTCGAAAAGTCTTATGTGATTGCGAAAGTTTGCATGAATAGATTGCTTCCTTGTTCGCGTCTCTAGTATGACAACGTCCATTAGTTCCTGCATTGTCTTCGGAACTCCTTCCTCTGGTAAATCACACTCACCGTCCGCAATTTCTTCCAACAATGTCTTCATTAAGAAATTATTACCAAGCCGATAGAAGACAGTTGCATCAAATTTTCCCTTTGCTGAGATTCCAAAATAAGCTTCAGCTGCATCCAGTAGGTACATTAGTCTCCTGCGTACCACTGATGAGAATTACACTGTCCAAGTACGTCACCCTTCTTTTACCAGAATATTTCCCAGTTCTAAACTGCGATATGGTTTTGATCCTTTACATGACAGATTTGAATCTTACAAGCATCTTTCCCACACGTTCGCACCGTTCGTATGTTGAGGTACTTTTCGTATCAAGAAAATTTGTTCTTTCCATGTCCCTCGCAATATACACTGTCCTCGCTTCTCCAAACGGTATCTTATATTGTTCGGTAAAGGTCTCAGCATATCGTATGACACTGCGCATGTGGTCAATGAACGAAATGTCCTTTTCTGTCTTCGAAGATGAAATGTTTCGAAACCTGCTGAGATTTATAACTTCCCACGGTGTCATGTTCTCCTTGTCATTCCGTACAAGAAGAGCGACACGATTACGATCTCTTGCCCAATTTGTTTCGGAAGTTACCATTCCACCAAGAATTTGGAGCGCGGACATGCTATATCTACCGTCCACAATAACCAATTACTTGTCGGACTTCAGTACAATTCTATCTCTTTCCTGGCTGCATAATTGCGATATACCAGTATACTTGCCGTCAACATCTTCAGATTCGAAAGTCACAGAGATCATTCCGAAACCAACTTGATACCGGTCTTCTTCAAAGGATGTAACGAATGCATCACGATGCTCTGTGCTGACATCCCTCAGAGGGTTCTTGACGTTTCTGACTTCACTTACTCGAAGCTATAATTCGACAGTCACATAATTACTAAGACGAAAGTCTTTAAGCGTAACAGACCTCCCGCTATTGGTCTACTCATTACCATACCTGTTCGCGCATTGAATCGCGATAACCTTCATCGCTTGAGAATCCCAGCAATGAACACCATCTTCTGATTCCAAGTCACGGAGGATTGCTGGGTTGGTACCTCTTTCATTGTTCTCATATTACGGGTATTCCCGTTCCTTATGCATTGACTTAATTTGCACATCGATTATTTTCACTCTGTCCAATATGTCATCCGGTGCAGCCGTTGCCCATTTCGCTACACTCCCTGAGTTAGTTCCAATTATAGCCTTCAGTTTTTCTGTACCAGCAAGGACCGCACTCATATCCGAACAATAAATTCCACAGCACCCTCTGGATGACTTCAACACTTCAACGGAATCATCATCTAGACAGTACAGCTCAACAGAAACATCTGAAACTATACCCCTTGCCATTGCATCGTTACCATTTTCCTCTCTAAGAATCAGCTTGTGGAATAGTTCTTCACCTCTTGCCGGGAGGCAGCGATGCTTGAGACACTGTCCCTGTGCAGATGCAGAAGATGACGACATAGTGGATTATAAAAGTATTATGTTGTAGTCGAGAAATATTGAAGTCAGTAGACGACGTCTAGTTGTGAAGAAGGATATCGTAATGTTCAGAAATATTTAAAGTCAGTTGATGACGGCTGGTTGTGAAGAAGGATATCGTAATGTTGTGCACAATATTTAGAACAGAATATATTGCGATTTGGCAATGACTTTGCTTCAGTTGTATGACTTCGATGACCGGTTTGTTGTCTTTTTTATCATAACCGGAAATGTTGCTATCATAAACGGATCTGTTGTATGACTTTCTTAACCGGACGGAGCTTCTGTAACGACATAATAATTGTACCGTGTACAGGTGTGTTGCACTCACCTCTGGTATATTGCAACATATTTTTGCGGCGCAAACACTTACTCGCAAATATTTTTGAACAATTTTCTTCCATATGGAGGCCGAAAAATTGCAGAAAATTAAATAATTGATTTTTTGTTGCAAAAAATTAAATAATTGATTTTTTGTTGCAAAAAATTAAATATTCAATTTTCTGCAAAAACGTTTCCTCCATATGGAGGCCGAAAATTGCAGGAAATTAATTGGAAATGGAAAAAGAATGGAAAATGGAAAATAATTACTTTTTTACAACAAAAATCAATTATTTAATTTCCTGAAATTTTTCGGCTTCCATATGGAGGAATATTTTAACATTTTTTCTTCGTCTGTTCCAGTAGTAGAAACAGATTCAACCCGACGCCATGCGGGAAATTAAATATTTAGTTTTCTACAATATATACCAGACCGCAACATTATATAACTTTCCCGGACATAACATCGCCGTACTACTACCGTTACATTACCTTCTTCATGTTCGTTCCCATTCTTCTACCATCAACACCGATGATTGCGCCTCTACTATATTAATACGACCTCCCACATGCGTCATCATACCGTTGCAGCAACTCTTTCTTCAAAATAATCATCATATTAGAATAAACATCTACACACATTGAGTCAAATTAAAAGCAACGACGTACAATTAGATCATTTCAACAGCATCTTCACACCCCATGTATTCGTCTCCACCAACATCAGTCACAAGGATTTTACAATCAATTTCAACATTCTACATCCCATTCCCCCAACAGTTTTAAATCTATTTTTCAACCTGGAACTGAGCAGCACTACAACATGTCATCTTCAACCTCTACTGGAAAATGCTCTACCGGGAAAATTTCAGCCCATGATTCTGAATTCACTCGATTCCTGCTGTTTTCCTTTATTGACAGTTTCTCTCGTTCATCTTTCAAAGAAATACTTCAACTACAGGAATGTGAACTTCAAGAATTATCTGCAATGGTTGAGGTTCCCTGACGACCCTATTTCCAAGCGCATAAGAACACGTTTCAAAAGCAAGGCGAATGACAGAAAAAAGGCTTTCAAACAATCGGTATTCGAGTATATAGGAGCTAATGGTGATAATGTCCTAGAAGAAATGGGTTATCAGCAAGTGGGTCAGATAACCCGTGCTTCTCTAGCCATATACACATATGGTTGTAGAGATGAACGCACACTGTAAATGCTCACTGAGTTGTTCACTGACAACTTCATTTCGACTGGATTCTTAGTTGGTCCAACATTAATTCACATGATCATCCAATCAACTTGGAGAATACCAAGACGGAACCCATTCAACATGTCTATCCCAACAACTTTCGAATGTCTCCTATTTTACCACAGCATTTTATTTGTATCTGAGACATTGTCGAGGAAAAATTCTAAGAGGCGTAATAGAAATATTCTCAGCATCAAACATTTCACTGGTACTGGAATAGGGTCTGTTCGTCAAACAATTTCCAAGGCGTGGGCAACACTAGCAGCATCAATCGACATGCCTCTAGTCAGTACAATGATGTCACCGTACATCTTTTACAACTCAACAACATCCAGATTCGAAGTTCTTTCTACAAGGAACGAAGGTTTTCCTCCAGTTATTCAAGAAACAAAATTTACGGCAGATTATGAACCAGTCACTAACGAAGAATTGGTTTCCAAACAAGCTTGTAATAGAACAAACAGAGTGGACGCAGCGTTTCGTTACATCGCATCTTCATGTTTTACCAACCTACACAACATATTGTGCAAAAGTTCGTTGTACAACTCCGATTCCAACATAGAACCAACTCCATTGCTGAAACTTTTCTTTTGTGATCCGCACAGTTTGGAATTGCCGCAATGCTTTTCTGGTATACCTGGTCATGT
>JAULBU010049182.1:0-13163 GCA_032358235.1 Odonthalia washingtoniensis | reverse complement strand
CATCCTCTCCACCATCGTCAACCACCATCCCTGTTTTTCGCACGAACGGAATGGCTCGATGCGTTAACATCGACAATCAGAGAGAATTATCACCACAGATGTGGGTGTGCAGTAGATGACGAATACCAGAGATCATTTCCTGAAAAGGTATGGACAGACTGTGAAAATTACTTTTGGTCGTAGTCAGTGGTTGCAGTATGGAAGAACAACAACAACAATTCAATCATGTATTCACCCCTCATCAACGAAATATTCAGATCGAAAGTGGATTTAGTACATAGGGTAAAACATATCAATGAGTCGTTGCAGCGTACGCAGGATATGATGTACTACCTCGTAGATGAAAATTATTCGAAGTGGCCTATTGTTATTGAACCTACTGGTATATCACAAGGGGTCGGAAAACACTTCTTGAGTAAAACACATGATACCGTGCGGAAGGGAGTTGGGGATTTCTTTCAACTATTTAAAACTAGATATAAATTATTATATACTGTTGTACATTATGAGTCAAAGGATTAATAAACGGTAATTGCGAATTCTGTTATCATTATGCATAATGCAATGATAAAAATACATCAATGTATAGACACTGATGGTTTTGAAAATTCCGAAACGGTGATTGCTCGTATCTTTGGAAGCCGTGACGGCCCTGGTGGTATTGGGACTGAAGGTAATGGTACCAGTAGTGACCTTTTTGGGAAATGTGAACTTACTGATGAAACCGAATGGATTAATCTGGAAAAGGACCTAGTGATGTAGAACGAAGCACTTGAATAAGGGTCTTGTATAGTGCAATATGTAATGTGGAATTTGCATGAATGATGAGAAAGATCCGAAACGGTATATGTAAATTGATGTGGTAACTTTCCAATGGGAAGTTAATTATTTAGACAGTGTGGGATCAAAATGATGATAAAGTACAATGTGTTGATAATACCAAGATATTTTGTGTGTGACCGGGTGATGCAGAAATTTATAAAAGTTTCGTACACTTATATGTAAAATAAATACTAATTTTCGAATTTTTTTAATTCAAAATTTAGGTTCTACAGACATGTGAAAAATGTTTGATATGTACCAATCGGAATATGTCGTTGCCTTTTTTGTGATCATTATTGCAATGAAACGAATCTGGAATAACACGTGTGAAAATCGCGATAATAGGCGATATTACCTGTATGTTGAAAGTGATGTGACATGGAACACTCGAAACCGTTCTGAAATGTATAAAAATAAGCGAAAAGATGATTTTGGAAAGTATCTTTTTTAGTTATTTGTGATATATCATATTCTGAAAAGTCATGCGAAAATAACTGAATGTTTATATTATTTTAATCATGCTGCCTGAAATTTGGGAGAGGATGTTAAATCAAAAATAAATAGTATTCTGACAATTTTGTTTTGAATGGACAACTAATCGCTCATTTGTGTGAAGAGCTTCAGAAACACATTCCAGAACGGAATTATTAAATATCACATCATTTGACAGTTTTCATTGAAATCTACGGAAAATGGAAGTATCAGCCTTGATATCGGCACCCCTCGCAAGTACTTCCCATGCCACATGTCCATGCATTCAAGTATGGAAGCGACGTGTTTAAAGGGCTTTTTTACAAAGTGGTTAGGAAAGAAGCTTCCGAAATGTTTATTGCTACTTTCATGCATGTCTGCCGCTACGGAACTCAAGTTTCCAATCATGGAGATCCAAGGTTGACCAATAGGTCAGGGTCGTGCGATTTTAACTCCAATATCAGCAGATCTGTTAGGTCTTTGCACGGATAGGTATTTAATTGAGTTATTCTACAACTCAGACTTCAACCTGAGAAAGGTATTGTAAGCAATAAGACGAACACAAGAGGTAGATTGAAATTCTCTGAAAAGGAGTAGGTTGCACCTTTTTGTGCACTACGATTAAGACAGCGGAGAAATGTATGACTTACAAAAATCGGAAGAAAGAGAATATAGCCCACACGCTAATTATCTAGTAGAATAATGTGTTCGTATAATTCCAGCGGTCAAATTTCCGTACTTGGATGTGTAATCTCATTTAATGCAAGGTTGTGATGCTATCGTGCAAGAGCTCCTGGTTGAATATGAATATTTAGCACGACCACAGCTTGAACTGGATGACTCAGCCTGCTGACGACAATGAGATAATGGATGTCAATGTTGCTGATGAGGAGATAGGAGATCAATTATTTTCCGATATGGAAAGTTGGTTTACGAATATGTGCTACTTATTACAACCAATGCTACGTAATACGGAATATGTCCTACCACAAAGTATTGGGGAATTCTTCAACACCTTGCGGGAATTGGCAGTGAATGATGGCAATAGTGACGCTGTAAAAACTAGAAACCGGGAATTAGAAGAAAACCTGGACAATGTGAAAAAGGAGAAAGTAGATTTGGAAACGAATCTGAAAGCTGCTATAGAAAAAAATATGCGGCATACTGAAGATATTAGACGTTTAAGTGAGTAGTTAGCCAATTTTAGAGCGGCAGCAGCAGAAAAATCTGCTCAGGTTGTCCAATCGGATGTGATGCTGACATCTTACATAAATGCGCTAACAACGATGAATGGTTCAGTAATATATATGACTGATATGTCTACTAACCACGTCAGAAACCTAATTATTCATATCAACCAGGCAATCGAAGTAGGTAATTCCTTAGCCGTTTAGGAATTACAATAACTCCGATTCAAACTCCAGCTGCGCCGTCAGTCAGCTCAATCACCACAACTAGCACCTGATGCATAAGGCTGTTAGTGACCTATTAACTTAGTCTTATAATGTAGTTGTTGTTTTTCATTTGATCTGAAATTGGTTTGGTTGTTGGTTTTCTTTGTGAAGTGAAAATCGAAGTAAATTCGTATATTTTTATACCGTGATTGGGTAATATCGTATGAGTAACTAGAACCATGCGGTGTTCTAACAGCACCTTCTAAAGTTGAGAATTTTGAATGGAAGTGGAAAATGTGTTAACCGTACGATGGAAATGCAATAAAACTTGTTTGATGTGTTTTCGGTGTGAATGGACGTGGAAATTGTTCAACCGTATGGAAATAACTTCTAAATCCGCACGGTAAATTTTTATTTCTGTGCGGGAGGCAATGGTGTATAAATTATGGAGTTGGTGGACTATACGACAGAAACATGTTCATGGTGTGAACCAAGGTAACACGTCCTCTATTTTATCGTATTTTCATGGTTCATATACCAATAGGAAGGGTACGACCAAACGTTTCTCGTGTGATGTTCAAAATGGTAATATCATGGCGGAGAAATGTTCTTTTGGTAAACATATAAAGGTCTAATGCAAATAGGAAGGGTACTACCAGACTGTTTTCATGTGATGTCTACAATCGTAATATCATGGTGGAAAACTGTTTTTTGGTAGTAATATACAATATAACGCGGAACGCGGATCATGGCATTAGATTATGTTATACCTACAAAAACATGTTCATGTCGTGAAACAAGGTAATACTTCCTCTTTTTTATCATATTTTCATGGGGCTTATACCAATCAGAATGGTACGACCTAACTGGTCTCGTAGGATGTTCGCAATGGTAATATCATGGCCGAAAACTGTTTTTAGGAAACATATATAATACAATGCGGATCATGGCATTCCATTATGTCATACAAGTTTGACGAATTAAATTAATTTCCACACTACTTTTAATATCCTTTCCGTTACTACCATCTACAATTCCATCCAACAAATAATTTTTTTTGTTACAGTGCACCTGTCATAGTATCCGTTCAGTTATTGTTTTATGAAAAGGTGTCTGGTCAGTTCATTCTTTTCAGAAGTCATTCCGATCTCTTATCAAAATAATTTTATGTGACTTACAATCATACCAACATCTATGTCCATTTAATAAATAGGTCACTGAATTCAGAATTGGTATCACACAGGAATTGGTATCACAGCCAGAGTATCCGTTCTTCAAGCAGATCAAATCAAATTTCAGCTACTACATTCTCCATTGGTACTAACAACGCCGTATAAGATTTTCATCCAAATCTGATTCACAACTTTCATAACACCGTATCTGCCAAAACAATTATATAAAAAAACCGTTTCGGAATATGATGTCGGTCCATATAAAAATGCTGATGGCAAAGAATAAGAAGAGAACAACGAGAATGAAAGAAATTTTTCTAGGTGTTCAGTAACAACATAATGTAGAGTTTGTTTCTGTCTAGATAATAATGAATACAAACCGATCAGAACTTGCAAAGAATAGTGGCCACATGGGAAGGGTGTCTGGCTCAAACAATTTCCGAAGAGGCATATCTTCATGGATTAAGGATTAAGTTGATTCTAATCCGGCAATTCCGGATTAAAAATTGAGCCGCCGATTCGCAGTTCCTCTAATTCTATAGTTCCAACTCCGCTCCGACTTATTGGCACACCGAATGGAATTCTGGAAACAACGGGCAAATGGAAATGGTTATAAATGCATTCCAACGGATTTCAAAATCTGTCATGTCTCCGCATTCTCATCACTATTACATCGGCTGATAGACTGGATGATGCGGTGTACTTGTCCGAGGAATCCGTTCGAAAATGCTTTCGGAAAGTTTGCATCGACATGATGTAGATATATGGAGGTCGATTTTTTAATAGAATTCAATCTGTTTTGGACATGAGAGATATTCAGAATGGGTCCGAGAAAGTTTGATTCCAAGGATGTACAGGGTCTGTCGACTGCATGAAATGCACATGGAAGAACATCCCAGATACAATAAAAGGACAATACATGAACAGTAGGGATTCAAAAAGTGCCACTGCGCAATGTGAGGGTTGGTGAGATCACAGTCTGTATTGCTGGTCGGGGTTCTCGAGCCGTCCCTGTAACAACAACTACTAGAACGTCCTGGCAAAGTCCCCGCCTTTCAAGAGCATATTCTCTGAAATATTTTTCATAACCTTTACGGAAGGATTCAATATTGGTTAGAACGGAACACCACATCACATGGTTTTCCTACTTGCAGATGGCATATGCCCCCACTGGTCTCTGTTTTCGAAACCAATGGGTAAAATAGACGCTCCAGACGTTCATAACTATTCATTAAACCAAGAATCTGTACAAAAGGATTTGGAGCGATTGTTAGGGATTCGGCAGTCTCGGTTCGAAATCTTGCGAAGAAAAAACCGTCGATGGTAACTCAACGAAACAATTAGGATATCGAACACTTGCGTAATAACACACAACATCTTAATTCGAATGAACCAGTTTGTAAAAAAGTAAGGTTGCGTTGTTACCACGTCGGTTCCTAACAGACTATTTCAAACGGAATACGGAAATGCAACACAGGCAAAATGGAAATGGATCGTAAAATAACCGAATTTAGGAGACATGTCGGGACAAATGTCGATGATAAAGCCGAACGGTTGATGTTGCGTGATATTCGTCTTACCGATCCGGACGAACACCCCAGTCTACAAAAAAACTTACTCAACTTAACAAAGAACGTCGTCCGTTGTAAGTCAATTAAATCGACCTTTTACATTCAAAATTTTGAAACGAGCACAAGTTATATAAACAGTGGAATAAAAAATCCCATTCGGCATGTCTTTTCCTTCCTTTTGGTGTTTATAAAAGATGTTTCCATTCGGTGTTTAAAAAATGTAAGGATTACCTAATCTGTATTCATCTCCGATTCATTTACAACTGTACCAAGATGCGATACAGATATCATCTTCCCTCAAATACATGTAGAAAAAATACAGGAAGTGCATTTTAAAAAATTTATTTCCCAGTAGCATCTACATCATCATAATTATCTAAATACTTCATAAGGGATAGTTGCCAATACTATATGGCAGAACCATGTAGCAAGACCGTATAACTACAGATAAACATAGCTCTCTACCAAAATGCATGTGTTATCTTTTCAACACATGATTCTACATGAAAATGAACATGATAAACAATGAATAAATACTTTATTCTCGGTTGCTTCAGATAACAATCTCCATATGTATTATTTTAGCATCAATTTCCAATCTGTACGCAAACACGTAACAACTGTCACTTATTTGTTCCAAACAGCAAATATAACATATATCATGTTACCAAAACCTTCCAATGTCTACGAAAAAATATATATATATCTTCCACTTGCTCAACTTCTGGCATAATTTACTTTGTTAATAACTTGAAAAGATTGTCATACCTCTCACTTCCTCTTGCTAGAAACTGTAGAGCAACCCACATTAGTTCGAAAATTCCATTTTTTTGTTCCAGGTTGAAGTCATAAATCTCATCATTTGCAGGTTTCATTTCAATATGGATTCAAGTTTACGATTGGTTCATGTTTTAATCATCATTTCTATTGTATTCATTGTTTTTAATGGACATGATACCGTACGGACGTTTCTTACCACTTCTCTCAGTAGCTTTATCTGTCCCAGCCATAATATTATATTTCACATCCGTTCATCCTCTGACATCTGTGCTGGGCGTAGCATTTCCTACACTATCATTCTTACCGGTAGATTCTTCAATAGTACCAGTATTCATGGAAGTGTCATCAAAGTTCGTAATCCGTCCCATATCCCCTTATCCATTTCGATTCGGGGTTACTGCCGTTCTGGCTCCATCCCGATTCAGTTTTACTACTGTTCTTGTCACTGGGGTACCGTAACTATACCGCATGGATGGTACTTCTCCTGCTCCACTTCGACCCCCCATAGCTGCCATTACTGTTTCTGGCTCAGTCCTACGAGGTATTTTAACACCGCCATTTTCGTCAACCTCACCGAATTTGAGACATTTTGACAGAAACTTGGCTTTCTCAACATAGAAAAAAGTAATACTGATTCCAAGGTTACTTTCATTCTCCTCACTTCTCATACTTTAGTAGATCGCATGTGCCATCTCCACAAGTGCAGGTTTCTGCTCATTTCCAGTACGGGTCATCGCCAATACTTGCATGTAGCATGAATTTCAAAGTTGGAGTTCAGTTGTAAACGATGAAGTACATTTACACCGAATGGAAGTTTTTGACGGATTCATTGCATGTACCTCAGTACAAAAATTCTCTATTCCACTCCATAATGTATGGTCTCTTTGAAAAAGCTTCTGAGTTTGGGATGCTCACGCCTCGGCAAGTACTAGACTTTCCTTTGGCGTCCACTGATGTCCACTATTCTCCTTATCCGTTTCTGGAAAATTTCTATTCTTGCAGTTCTTCGACCCCCTTGTTCTACCCATTTTCACCTTCCTCACTTCCTTGAACGGTCCCATCTCGCCTTCACCAACATCTCGCCCATCTTTATCTGGGAACTTTGTACAATTAAAAAGTGTGATACCGTTTTTTGTGACTGTTCTATTCACTATTTTCGGAATAGAATTCAGTACAGTTCTCCAATGAACTGCGTGGCTCTGCGTTTCCTGTTCTTCATAACTAATACTGTCATTGGATTCCTTCCATATGCATTCCGAGCCATCTTTCGTCTGCTCCAAAAATGTTTCATTCAGCTCTGCACCATTCATAACTGTTTCCGTAACAGGTATTGGTGTCGTTTTCACTTTATTCCTGTCTCTTTCATTCATTTCACGTACATTTTCGTTTTCGTCCGAATTGCAGACTTATCTCAACATGAAATTTATACACTAAACACCTCCTTTCCACCGAATCGGTGTGTTGTCATTGTATTGCTTTCCATGTCGTCCTCCTATGATATCGTCATCGTTCCATTGGATATTTCTTTCTTCCGTTCTAAATTACCAGGGATCCCACCAATCAGTATATTTTCGTCTCATTCGACTGATCGCTTTCCATTCTTATCGAAATTGAAATCTATCTTCTTCGGTATCGGTTTTACTTCTGTGTTATGACAAGTTCCACATGGCTGCCATCGCGAAAATGATGGTACAGATCTTGTCGAAACAAAAAAGCCTTTTTACTCCACTTTCCAAATTCACGAACCTTTCTGCTTCTTTACTCTTCGTCCCGCTACCGGTAGTACATGACTCATGTAATTTATTATCGTCTCCACTATTCGCCACGGGCTGATTGCAATTTTTTCAATTTCCTGGAAAGTTGGTATGTTTTTCAGGTAGCTCCCATGGTTGTGATTCGCCTTCCATCAACATTCTTGCTAACTTTGTTGTACGATACCAAAGAACAAAACTGTTTTCTTCATTCGTTTCCCGTTGTAGGCAATGTCCTTCGTTTCTCTCAGAATCAAATCCTCCCTTTCCTTCTGCCAACAATCTTTGGTTTCCATTGTTTGTCTTTCAGAACAGCCCCCCCCCCCCCCGACCGATCAACCGTTTCCCCGTACCTGTTATGAACATTCTACTACCCAGAACTTTATCTTCAAGTTTAGTTACTTCTATTATTAATTTTGCATAGTTCTGAAAAGTATTGACATGAAATACGCAATGAAACTCGGGTCGGATTTCAAGTCACTCTACTTTTGTGTTTGTATCATTTTTTGAATTTTTGGTGAAGTCGAATCAATTAATTCATGATTTTTAGACAGCAATGTTTGATTCAACGATATGTATGAAGGAGTCAATTTCGGTACAGACCTAATCAATTAATTCATGATTTTTAGGAATTTTTACATGCATTTTTTGTAATGGGATTTTCAACTTGGAAAAATAACCATTTGGATATTGCAAGTTTATATCCAGCCTAGTTTGCTATTTTTATGTTTATGTTTTGTTGTATCACACAGAAAAGTTTTATTCTGTTCTGTTGTCATTGTATATATAGAGATGATATAAATCATCATGTGTATCTACTTTTGACCTTGCTGATATATTTTTAGATGCCACTCATTGGAATGTGTTGTTTGTATTTCCCCATTTTTCTACTTACACTCTCACTGAGGCGAAGTACTCGTCTCAGTCGAAGACACATCAACTTTACGAATAAACGATTCTTGATCATACTACGCTCTTTTCATTCGTCTTTGCTACTTTCTTTATTCAGCCGATCTACGCTCAGTTCTACAGTCTCTGACGTCAACTTCTCTGTTTTCTCAAATTCACACAGTTATGAGCCGAGGATCAAGCAGCAATCAACAGTCCGACCCGAATTTCAGCTGGTACACGAGAACTACTCCCTGGACTGATGGCAGAGGTGGCCAAGTCGGTTACGATCTTGCCCTCAAATTGTTGAATCAGTTTCAAGATAAGCTACCAAATTCCAACAACAATAAGATCTTTGCAGACCTCCGCAGGATCTGTCTCAAGTCGCAACTGCTCGACCGTGCCTACGACCTCTGCTCTGGTATTGCTGATGATGTGGTCTCCTCATAGGATGGAGTGGCTAAAATATTCGCTACTATCTGTGTAAGAGACCCTTTGAGTGTGACGATCGCAGTTTTTAACGACTTCGATGCGCCACTGTCCATCAAACGTAACTAGACTGAATCCTATATGAAATATGAAGCCAGGTTTGCATCACAATTAGCGCGGTATCACAAACATGGGAAAACGCTCGAGCTTAATGATTCGATCCTGGCAATCATGTTTCTTTCAGAACCTAGAATTGATGCTCAACAGCGTCTTCCTACTTTATCTTCTGCATCCTCTGGTACTATAATCGGTGAAAATGACACGAACGATATTATTGTCAAACAAATTACGTATGACAAGGTCGCATCTGTACTTACACAATGCGATTCAACTACTATCAGTGCACCTTTATCCGGCAATTCTACGTATAATTCAAATACTGCATCGATCACAAACCGAGCAAGAAATAAGAACTCCTCTAACAGCCGGTCAGGAAATCATCAAAATAGGCGCAGACAACCTCGTTTGGACCTTCTGCAGATGTCTCCGGATGGTTTCTGAGCACATAAGATAAGAATCCAATGCTCTGAGTGTGGTAATCACGGCCATTGGGAGACTCAACACCTTGACAATGGTACAATTAAAGATGGCCTTCTTAACATAGCTCCATCTGATCAGCCCAACTGGCTCAACAATGGTAATAAATCCAACAATGCGAACTCCAACAATAATATAATGATCCAACACAACAATCAAAACCATCAACCACAAGGAAATCAACCTCCTACAAGAACTGGTAATATCATAAATTTCGTGGGATCCTTAATTTCAAATACTGTACCTCCTCAGAGTGAGAATCCATCTGACCCCTTTGTTGGCGATGGTGCTCCATTTAGTGCCATCGATATGACGGAACTGAGACTTCTCCGTCTTTTATACTTCATCATCAATCAAGCTAAACCCAATCACAGCTGCCTTATCATATTAAAAATGGTGGAAGTCCAGAACAGGGTCGCTCGCCAGTAATAAACGTCAGATTTTAGGTAGTATCCATATTACTGTAATCCCGGAAAACGGAAATAGAGTGATGAATCGACATCTTGTTGCCGTGGGATCATCACAGTGCGTTGTTGGGCGGAAAGTAACAAGGGCATCTGATGTGCTACAATATTTTGGTAGAAAAATCCTAACTCCAACTGTTGATGGGATTAGAGATTCAATCGCAATGATTGACGATGAACTGCACTCTTACATCTCACTATATGCGTTTCAGATGGTACAATCACCCTCTTCGACGTTGAACGGACACACTTCCTCGGTCAACATAAACGGTGATTTGTTTAAATCATGGTCCCAGACGAAACTGATCATTCATAAAATCCACCGCCATACATGCGGCCATTCAACATACATGCGGCCATTCAACATACATGCGGCCATTCAACATACTCTTAAATCCGCACCCTTCTTGAACGAAAAAATATCTGGTCTCCCGATGTACAACAATAGCTTGGCGCAGTTATAAGAAAACGTACCTCATTCATTGAATCTTCAACACCACCACTATCACGCAAAAGTCGCGCTTGGGTCTATCAACGATTAATTGAATGTAGTAGTTACGATGGACCATTTCTATCTTGATCTGCTAAGGCTATTAATTTTCATGGATAGATACTCCAGTTTCTCATCGGTATACCCTGTACCGGACACCACTGTATTTTCAGCAATAGTAGCACCTGGATCGTCATGGTGGTCCAATTCTGGCCTCCTATTTCAATACAAGCTGATAAAGCATTCTCAAAAAATGAATTTTTCGAATACCTCATACTAATAGGAACAGAATTCAAACCCGTTCCGTCAAGAAGACAACACAAAAATACATTTGAACCAAAAAATGGAATTACAAGATCAATATTTCTTCGACTCCAACATGAATCTTCGGGAGTCGAAAAGACATTCCTGGCCCTTAAAGCAGTTTGTATTTCGAATGACTTGTATAGCTCTGATGTCCTGTCTTCATCCGAAATAGGCAAAGACTACAATAAGCAATTGGTGGCCTATAGTACGCCCAAACCCATCTCATCTGACCTCATCGATGCTCGTGATAGCCTCCTCGAAAAGCGGAAGTTCAACCTTATCATGCCAACGAAGGTGACTACCGACTTTGTCGTCAATAAAGGAGATCTGGTACGAATCTATGTTCGCGATGGCCACAAAAAACGTGGTAAATTGTCATCCCCGAAAGTAGTATAAGTCATCAATATTTTTGCAAGTACTGTATTCGTTCCTGGTATTAACGGACACACTATTGTAGCAGCAATCGAAGATGTTCGATCAGCGATAGCAGATGATGACCTGGCTACTGCGATAGTCAAGTCTATTGACAAAATCTACATCGAAGTGGAAGACGATTTGAACATGGACAAAATTTCAGCAGAAACTAATCCTACAACCTATATTAATGCTGATTTCAGTGATATCAATGAAATAACCACTACAGATATTTCGAACTACAACAGCAACAAAATCACCATAATAACCACTTGTAATAATGCAACTTCTATAGTAAACGATAATTCCGTCTCCAATAATGATTCCATTGAAAGAAATGATGCCATTGATGAAATTTAGGCCATCGAATCAGATGATGCCTGCAATGAATCGTCAATTGTATAAGTACAAGAATATTCACCTCAATTAAATTCTGGTGATAAAATTGAATTATTCTGTCCAACTGATGGTAAAAACTATCCTGGTACAGTAAATTAGTCTGAATACGGCCGTCGTCAAATAGTTTATAATGACGGAGACAAAGAATCTCTGAGATTATCGTCTGAAAGATGGCGTCAACAAAATTGTCTCAAATCTCCATCCATATCTATTGGCGTATTGCTGAAATCCAACGAACAAGAAGCTCTAAATTCAATGCTGAAAAATATTGGTAATAAGTCCTTTATGTGTCATCATCCTCAAGGCTTTCAACAACCTGTGCGGATGAAAGAATACATGGCTGAAGAAGAATAATTCAATCAAACTGTAACTGTAGTACATAAATCAGCTCTACCTCGCAACAGTAACGTCATTTCATCGCACACAATCTGCAAAATCAAGGTGAACGATAACGCCTAATTCACGCTATAAGCACGTATTTCCCCAAATAGTAATGAAGACTCTATAAATTCCGAATTAAAAAGAGACTGCAATATGTGCTCTCCAATTGGAGTGATGCTTTTTAGAAAATGCCGCACTGTTTGGATGGAAAATAATGAAAGCAAATGTGAAAGCTGCTTTCTACAAACAGGGAAGGCTCAACTAGACGTATATGTAATCCCCCAACGCGATTGAAGTGAGAAATAATTCTATTAGCTGCTGCTAACGGCAGCATATTGGTTGGTTAACTCAAATTCTAAGGGGTAGTCGAAATGTAATCAACTATTTATATCACTTGGTTTAACACAGTGCCAAGTGATTCTTCACCTTTCTATATCTTAAAAAATGGGAAGTTACTTTTACTGGTGACTAAGTTAGTAGATGATATATTAGTAACCGGTAAAAATGATGTCGTCTAAATATTTATCTCCAGTTTCGACAAAGTCTTTAAATTTGGCACAATAACAAGTGGGCCTGTAAACTTAGGATTATATGGTATTACTATCGTCCATGGCAAAGACATGACCTGCTCGATAAATTCAGATGTCAAACTTAAAGCTCTTGAACTGTCGCTTAGTTCCGAACAACGATCTGACGTGTAATCTCAGATGCAATACAATTTTTGACGCTGTAGAGAACAGTTGGTCGAAAATGGGCGTGAAGATGAACCTATTGTCCGAGAAATAAATGGATTAACCATTGCTTAACGTATGATATTACGTCTGAGGTTTGGTG